>JXTB01000100.1:1036628-1060969 GCA_002914805.1 Parasponia andersonii | reverse complement strand
CTTGACCAGAATATAGCACTTCCCCAGATGGAATAGTTACACAGTATCTCAAATTCAAAGTTTCAGGTGATCTGGCCAATTTTCTCACATATGCTGGTGATGCAAATGAATGTGTAGCTCCTGAATCTATTAATGTATTTGCGAAAATATCAAAGAAAGAGATCTCACCTGCTACAACCGATGGATCAGCCTCAGCATCTATCGCAGTCATGGTAAATACACAAGCTGGAACTTTATTTTGTTCACCAGAGGTGGAGGGACACTCTTTAGAATAATGTCCTATCTTGCCACAGGTATAACACGATCTACTACCAAAAAGGAATTCACCTTTATGAGGCTTTCCACATTTGGGACATGTAACTTTCTGAGTTGGAGTAGATTGCATTTTTTGACTTATTGCTGGGCGCTTTGAAGGATCTTGTCTTTGTCCCTGACCCTGTGGAAATTTCCTTTTGCCGCCATCAAACCTTGATTGAGTTCCTTTTCCGAAATTTCCATTTCTCCTTGCCATATTTATATTTCTTCTAATTTCTAGTGCCTTTACCACCTTCAGTTCAGCTTCTTCTGCTTCACAGGCTTTTTCTCCAACTTCTGTGTAGGGTATACCTTTTCATGTAGACATGTTAATATCCCTATATAAGTCTGCTTTGAGCCCCTATAGAAACTAGTTTACTTTCAACTCGATGGTACTCACCATATGAGGAGCAAAAGCAGGATAGTTCATCAAATTTCTTTATATAATCACACACAGACATGCCACCTTACCTCAAATTAGTAAACTCAGCTGCCTTTGCAAGTCGATGTACTTCACTAAAGTACTTCCTGTAAAAGATTTATTTGAATCTCTCCCAAGTCAAACAGTTAACATCAGTGATTGACTTTATGGAATCCCGCCAATGCCTGGCATCCATTTGGAACATATAAGTAGCACAAGATACTTTCTCTTCATCAAGGATTCTTATAAAATCAAAGATGCCCTCCAAACTCCGAATCCACTCCTCACGTAATAATGGATCAGTTTCACATTTAAAAACTGGAGGTTTATTCTTCCTCAACCTTTCAGAAGCTGGTTCTTGATTTTCTTGTCTAGCCACAACTTGTACTGGTAATTGTTTGTCTCTCCTTTGATCTCGTTCTATAAGTCTCCCTATTTTTTGAGCTTGTCTCTCTACTAATTCAGCCAATCGATGACTAGTAGTATCTTTGTCATTGTCTTGATCACCCCTCAGGTGGCTAGTCCGACCTCTACCCCTTGGCATAATTTCCTGTACAATGGCCCTTACTTACAAACAAACATAATAGACAATAATAATGTGTGCATCAAATTTATATAATAAAATAAAGTGCACATATGCAATTAATTAGACTTACTGGTTGACTGAGCTTTTGGTCACATGATCATACATATGTAGGCAGTCTTCAGAAACGTCTAAACCTCTGCTCTAATACCAATACTGTTACGCCCCCTAGCATAACTATATGACTATGTAAGTCAAACTAGGAAGTATTACTCTTTTTCAAATCATATTTTTAGTTTTTGCGAAAAGGAGGGCCAAATTTAAACTTTTCGAGCTCTAAAACAAAAGAAACTACGTGGCATTACTTTTTGAAAGTGTCTTTACAAAATATACAACTAAAAACTCCTTATCAATTTATTTTGCCATCATCATTAGTAATATTTACAACACACTAGAATAACAAAATACAAATAAAACACCGCCCATAAGTCAAGCTCGTCTACATCGGTATGATCATAGCGACAAGAAAGCGTGCTAGCCAACCAGCAACTCAATACATCAAAAACGTCCTCACCTGCATCGTAGGAACTATATGAGCTAATGCTCAGTAAGTAAAGATCACGCATGCTCGTGAACATGTTTCATGCATAAACTTTATTGAAATTCCCATTGTACTCTTTCTTTCATAACTTTTCATTTTGATGCACTTTTCTTAGAAAACATCTCTTTATAGGGCCCTTGAGTACGTTACAAAGTCGAGGCAGTCAGTAGGCCGTGCCTACCTGTGCGAGAAGGAAACACATGGCCAATGTGAACCATACCTACCTAACGATGATAAATCTCATAGTATAATGCTCAGTCCCGACAGTCGGTAAGCTATGCCCACCAATGCGGGAAGGATGCATGTGCAAACCATACTTACCAAATGCAGACAGACTAAACACTGTACTTATTTTTAGGACATCCCCACATGAATAAAATCATGGTTTAAGACCTGTAATAACAATCAAAAGCCAATTCCCACATATATAACTCAAAGAGGATCATTTAGACAACCTAGGTATACTTGAATTCCTTTCGTTTTAAACAAAGTTTAAAACCACTTTTATAGTTTTCTATTGTCACAAACAGCAATGAAACAAATATATTTACATCATGGGATCAACAAAATATACATTTCAATTTTTATAAAATCAGATTACAAGTATGGGGAGCTTATTCAAACAATGGAACACTTGAAAACACTTGAATCCACAAGTAGCAAACTTTGGGCTTTAAGACTAACTTTAATCTTCCACTTAAATTCTATATTTCCATCCATATATAAGGTTTTATTAGACCTTAATTCATCAAATAAAAGCTTTAACTAAAGAGCTAAAGCAATGGAAATAAATTACCAATTCTAAATTCCACAAAAAAACTCACCTTGACTAGTTTGAACTTTTGTTGAAGCTCTTGCCTTCTACTTCCACAAAACTAATTTCTAAGGCTTTGAAATTGATCTCAGGACTTAAGAGGCCCTATAGAAAACATTACTTAAGCAGTATCAAGTGGAGAATTGAACTAACAACACAAAACCTAGGAAGAAGAACAAGTAGAATTACCTTGAATAGTTTGAAACTATCTTGCTTTCATGAGCTCCAAATTGAGTTCTACCACTTGGAAACCCTTGGATATGGATAAGGGGAGTTAAGAGAAGTATAGAAAGTGGTTGGAGTGGTTCAAGTCGTGGCTGGGGGAGGAAGAGGAAAGAAATGGCCAGATTTAGTCAAAAATCAATACTTAAAGGCTAAGAAGGACATATAACTTAAATTCTAAGGGGTATTTTAGGTATTTTGCTCATTACCTTCCATGTGTCAAGCTATAAAACATCCTTAGCATACTCACCACGTTGCTGGTCATTCCTATACACCCAAGTGTAGACCAAAATGGTGAAACCTATCTAAGAAAGTGAAATCTAGTCATACTTTGACTTATGATCCTATATGGCCAATCTTATTCTAATTTGGTGGCACCTAGCCCCATAACCAATCATTAAACATAAAAAGAAAGTCCATTAGACTCTAATTGATAATGCAAATATAGTATAATTGCCCAGTTCATAGAATGCACAAAGATGACATTACGCGATTAAGCTGAATCTAAGCTAGCTTAGTGTAATTAAACATAGTTCAGTATAGTGACTGCCATCTCGTGCTTACCTGGAATGAACATTTTTCAAAATACATGAAATAAGTCCTAAAAATTAAATTATAGCTAGTTGATTTGCTAAATGCACAGTGAATTTGGTTCTGAAAAGTGTGAAAGATGCATTTTACTCAAAAACTACTATTTGACTAAGTTATCAATAAACATGGTTTTTAATCCATATGCATATAGTATTATTATTTATGAATGCATTATTTTTTTTTTTCACACACCAAGCCCTCTCTCTGACGGTATTGAGCCTTTACACTGCATGGGAACACTTCGACAACCATTAGTATAATAATATATGTTAAAAGTATTTAACGATCAAAATGAGCAATTTATCATAAAATTGACACTAGTTTCATGATATGTCTATTATGTAATATGAACATGTTTATTATTGGCCTATTATCTATATGAGAATCTTGGGCATTACACTATATATCGTATATCTCATCACCTGCATCACAGGAACTAAATGAGTTAATGCTCAGTAAGTAAATATCATGCATGCTCGTGAACATGTTTCATGCATAAACTTCATTGAAATTCCCATTGTACTCTTTCTTTCATACTTTTCATTTTGATGCACTTTTCTTAGAAAACATTTCTTTATAGGGCCCTTGAGTACATTACAAAGTCGCGGGAGTCGGTAGGCCTTGCCCACCAATGCGGGAAGGAAACACATGGCCAATGTGAACCATACCTACCCAATGCATGTAATGCCCAAGATTCTCACATGCATAATAGGCCAATAATAAACATGTTTATATTGCATAATAGACATATCAAGTGACTAGAATTAACTTTACAGTAAATTTCTCATTCTTTATTGTTAAATGCTTTCAATATGTGTTATTGTACTAATATTTGTCGAAGTGTTTCCATGCAGTGTAAAGGCTCAGTACCCTCAGAGAGAGAGAGCTAGGTGTGTGAGAAGAACAAAGAATATATATTCATGAATACAATACATTATGCTCATGCATTAGATTCAAGTTTGATAATAACTAGGTAAAATAGTAGTTTTTCGGTAAAGTGCATTTTCATGCTTTTTGGAACCAAATTCATTGTACGTTTAACACATGATAGCTTTAATTTAATGTTTAGGACTCATTTTTAGCATTTTTAAAAAAAAATTTCATTCCAGGTCAGCACGAGATGATAATCACTATACTGAACTGTGCTAAATCACACTAAGCTAGCTTAGATTCAGCATAATCGCGTAATGTCATCTTTGTGCATTCTATGAATTGGGAAATTATACTATATTTGCATTATCAATTAGAGTCTAATGGACTTTCTTTTTATGTTTAATGATTGGTTATGGGGCTAGGTGCCATCAAATTAGAATAAGATTAGCCATATAGGATCATAAGTCAAAGTATGACTAGATTTCACTTTCTAAGCTAGGTTTCACCATTTTGGTCTACACTTGAGTATATAGGATTGACCAGCAACGTGGTGAGTATTCTAAGGATGTTTTAGAGCTTGAAACATGGAAGGAAAAGGTACAAAATTCCCAAAATACCCCTTAGAACTTAAGTTATGCCATTTCTTAGTCATTAAGTATCACTTTTGGTCCAAATCTGGTCATTTTCTTCTCCTTTCTCTCCAGCCACGACCAGAAACTCTCCCACTCATTTTTAGACTACTCTCAGCTCCTTTAACCACTTCCAAGAGTTTCCAAGTGGTAGAACTCAATTTGGAGCTCAAGAAAGCAAGATAGATCCAAACTAGTCAAGGTCCTCTTATGTCCTAAGGTCAATTTTAAAGCTTTGGAAATCAGCTTTTTGGAAGTAGAAGGCAAGAGCATCAACAAAAGTTCAAACTAGTCAAGGTGAGTTTTTATAGAATTTAGAATTCGTAATTTATTTCTTTTGCTTTATCTCTTAAATTAAAGCTTTTATTTGCTGAATAAAGGTCCTAGGAAACCTTATACATTGCTGGAAGAATAGAATATAAGTGGAGGATTAAAGTTAGACTTAAAGCCCTAAAGTGTGCTAGTTATGGATTTAAGTGTTTTCATGTGTGGTAGATTATATTGTTTTATTTATTTGTAATCTGATTTTCTAAATTTGGAGTGTATATTTTATGGATCCTATTATTTATTTCACTCATCTGGTGGCTGGTTATAACGACACATAATTGTAAAATCGGTCTTAAACTTTGTCCAAATTGAACGGAATCCAAGTACACTTAGGTTGCTCTAAATGATCCTCTTTGGGTTGTATATATGGGAATTGGCTTGTTGACTATTATTACAGGTCTTAAACTATGATTTTAATCATGTGGGGATGTCCTAAAAATAGGGGAGGTGCTGTCCAAATATTTTTAGAACCAAATGGTGCCATTTAGAAGCTAATGGACTAGTTTTTATGAAAGTAGATGACATTTTGGTTCATTTTGTGATTAGGGTTCCTTCTTTTGTAAAAGTTGTGATTCAGTCTTCTACTTGTTTTCTTTAAGCATTTTACATTGTAGTAATAATGTTAGTAATAAAATTAACATCAAGTCTTCCACACACCTTGCCACAGAGGATACTGACCCTTTCCACTATCTTTTCTACCGGACACAAGGTAAGTGAAGATTTATTTTAACTACATAACAAGAACAATAGTAGATACAAGATGTTTTTCTACATGCTTATGTGTATTATTTCAATTATATGTTATTTATATTGTTGTTGCAAAGCGTATGGAAACATAATCATGGCATGATCATTAAGCATGATTTTGAAAGAAGTGAAGTTTTCCACACATTGGATTTAAAGTAGTACTATTGTACTAATTTTACGAGATATGTTTTAAGTACAGTGTTTAGTCTGTCTGCGTTGAGTAAGTATGGTTTGCACAGGCATCCTTCCTGCATAGGTGGGCACGACGTACCGACTACCGGGACTGACCATTGTACTATGAGATTTATCAGGTGCATTACTTAGTCGGTCTGCGTTAGGAAGGTATGGTTCACATTGGCCATATGTTTCCTTCCCGCACAGGTGGGCATGGCCTACCGACTGCTGTGACTTTGTAATGTACTCAAGGGCCCTATAAAGAAATGCTTTCTAAGAAAAGTGCATCAAAATGAAAAGTTATGAAAGAAAGAGTACAATGGGAATTTCAATAAAGTTTATGCATGAAACATGTTAACAAGCATGCATGATCTTTAGTTACTGAGCATTAGCTCATTTAGTTCCTGTGATGCAGGTGAGGATATTTTTGATGTATAGAGTTGCTAGTTGGCTAGCACACTTTCTTGTCGTCATGATCATACCGATGTAGATGAGCTTGACTTGTGGGCAGTACTTTATTTGTATTTTGTTATTCTAGTGTGTTGTAAATATTACTACTGATGTCAAGATAAACAGATATGGAGTTTTTAGTTGTATATTTTGTAAAGACACTTTCAAAAATTAATGCCACGTAGTTTCTTTTGTTTTAGAGCTCGAAAAGTTTAAATTTGGCCCACCTTTTTGCAAGACCTAAAAATATGGGTTATAAAAGAGTAATGCTTCCTCGTTTGACCTACATAGTCATATAGTTAAGCCTAGGGGCGTAACAATGCAGACCGACTAAGTAATGCATCTAATAAATCTTATAGTACAATGCTCAGTCCCGGCAGTAGGTAAGCCGTGCCCACCTATGCGGGCAGGATGCCTGTGCAAACCATACTTACCCAACGTAGACAGACTAAACACTGTACTTAAAACATATCTCGTAAAATAAGTACTATGGTACTACTCATATATAGAGTAAGTAATATCTTGACATTAACTATTTCTTAAATCGATTATTATTGTAAAATTTTGACTTTCTACCAATTTTTACAATGAGCACGCTAAATCATTAGAGCATTCTGGTATTACAAACCTACTACAGATACAAGAGCTTCAATTTCCAACTTGATTTGAAAAACATGTACATGAAATTTACTTAGAAATTTACTTTAAATTTTATTTGATGTGCTAAAAATATTTATACTAACGCAGGTAAAAGACAATGCGAGAACTTGGTTCTCCTGAAGCAAATGATGAACTTTTCGCAATTGCTTGTCGACCTGATTATCGTGTTTCTTCATACTCTGGTTGTATTGTGAATGGAGTTCGATTCCATACAAAATCTCGTGATGAATGGCGTACCACTCAAAATTGCAGCATTTGGGTCGAGGGTAATCATGATGGTGAATCGTGTGATTTTTACGATGAGATTACGGATATACTAGAGATAAACTACATTTTGGACTATAAAGTTGTACTCTTCAATTGTAAATAGTCTGATACAAATTTTTAAAAAAAAAAATAGAGCACATAGAGATTTAAACTTTACGAGCATTAATATTAGCTCAGAATGGTATCAAACAGATCATTTTATTTTAGCAATACAAGCTCGACAAGTATTTTATGTGACAGATGATTTGATTGGGAAAGATTAACACGTTGTTCAGAAAGTATACCATCGTCACCTATGGGACATCCTAGAGAATTCAGATGCCATTGAAGAACTAGAAATTCCGCCAAAACAAATTAATGATGATACTTATCAAGAGGATATCTCATCAAATATTCGTTTCACATTTGAACAAGAGATAGATTTGCAAACTGAACAAGTTAATAGGCCAAATGTTGAACCAACTGAAGTTGACAAAGATGTTTATGAAGCTGCGAAACCTAATTCGGATATTATTGAAGATTATGAAGAGGAAATATTAGATTTTTCTAGTGAAAGTTCCGAAGAAGAACCAATAGTCAGTGACGATGATGATTAGTGCTAAAAAGCAAATTGGCATTTTAATTAATTTTTTTTGTAATGTTTTAATGCTCTGTTATGGTTATTGTGTCTAATATTTTGTTTTTACTATTATTATATTTAACACTGATGTTAGACAATTTTGTTCTCCTATTTTTTTTCACAGAGAATTCTAGTTCGCTTATTGGCTATACTCTTTATTTATTTTTTATTTGAGAAAATAAATCTATTATTCATCTAGTGGTTCAAAATATCAAATATATCTGCACTTACTTGGGATGCTATTTATATGTGTAACAAACTAGTTATATAATTATGATCATCCTTCTAAACTATACAACAATTATCTTCTAATAAATATTTTCCAACAAAATTGTCATTTACTATGTAAAAAAAAAAATTGATGTGAACAATAAACTTTATTTTGAAAATATATTTCTTAATCCAAACACAATTATAATTTTATTTAGACATTCTTAATTTTATAAAAAGCTCTAAATTATTTTTAGAGACCAAAACTTATTTTAGAGACGAATGTGTAATATCTCTAAATATTATTTATATTTTTCGTATTAATCAATTCATAAGAAAACTTCATGACAAATATATTTAGAGACAAATTTCATTTAGTCTCTAAATACATTTTAATAAATTTTAGAGACTAAATATTTATTTTGTCTCTCTAAGTATCTTTTAGAGACGAAAATGTTTTGTATCTGAACATGTGAACGTTTCTCGCCAATAAATTACTCATAATAATGCTTCCTACCAAACTCATTAGAAATGAAATAATTATATGGTCTCTAAATGCAACATTTGAAGACAAGATTGATTCGTCTCTAAAAAAAATTAACAAAATTATATAAAACCGGCCAAATATATAGAGATGCTATTATTTGTTTAGGGTGGCTAAAGTTTTTTGTTTGTAATAAGCAAACTAAATATTTTGAAATAAATACAAGAGAATAGATAACTATCCCTAAAAGATGTAATTATCTTAAATATCCCATAAATTGCCTTTTTGAAGGCTCATTTCTTGATCTGTAAAGATTTACGTGCTTTTAGGCTCTTTCTGTGTGCCACGAGGAGGAATTTAGTATGCAAGGAGGAACTTTGTACGATGATGAGCTATGATGAGCAGCCTGAGCTCAGGCAAATCTCCTCATTTACGACCAACCTTGAGTTATCGAGCTTGTAAAAAACCCCACATAAAAATTTATGATATTCCAATTTATGCTGGTATATCGGAAAATATATGTTTAGGTATATCGAGTAAACAATTCGAATGCCAATGATCTACTCTATAATAATGAATTCGCGTTAACAGGGAAAAAATCAATTTTCTGCAATTCTACGAACGTATGAACGTCAAAAAAATAAAAAATAAAAATAATTTGACAAAATCTTAACCAACAAATGGACTTACTCAATATATGAAAAAGGAAAAAAGAAAAAAAAAAGTACACAAAGCTATTAAAACAAGGACATTAAAAGAAGGGTAAAAAAGAAAATTAAAAACCCTATAACTGACAAATGGACATTTAGCTATAAACAAAGATGATTAATGCAATTTTAAAAAGAAAAAGTCAATACACCACAAATTCTTCTTAGTTATATTCTTCTTAGTTATCAATGATTATTTAGTAGTCAAATTTTTTCTTCTTTAAAGAGTTGAATATATATATATATATATATATATATCCTTTTTTAGGCGCAGAAATCAGCAAATATCCCCTACTTAAAAGTTATAAGTTATAGCTAAACGATTCAATTGGGTAATTACTGACAATAAATACCAAAATTATCCTCATCAAAATCAATTTTTTCTTAGAAATTAATATTTATTTGTTATTTAAGAGATTTTTAAACTATTACTTTAACGTTTATGTGTTCTTAGAATTTAAAAAAAAATGAATTTTACAACTATTAATAAGAAATCACTATTAAAGAGTACTTTTTTTGAAATCTTGGTATATTCATTTATATAGTCAGTGTATTTTTATATGTACCACATACTGTGTTATTAACTATTAACTTCATCGAAACCCATGATTTCCTACAAGTTAATGTCTATTTATTAGTTAAGATATTTTAAACTACTTTTTAATGTTTTTGAGTTCATGAAATTTCAGAAAATTAATTTTCAGGCCATTAACATGTAATCACTCTTAAGTAATAAGTAGTACATTTGTTTTTTCTTTTGTTATATCTTTTTATGTATTTGTATATTTTCATATTATACCAATTCTACTAATGTAATGCATGGAGTTAAATATATTAAACTTATAAATGAATCTCATATGAATAAAAGAATATCTACCAAACTTATAGACCCAATATACGATGTATATATAAACTTCATAAAAACCTGATCAAAAATACTAATCTCATAAAAAAAGAGATACCAACACTCAAAAGATATTTACCCCAAAAATCAAGATCGCAACGTAGTTTATATATGAAAATATACCAAGTAAATGACTTGATGTACGAAGCGTATACTTGGATACATTTTAAATTTTTTGTCTATAAAAATTGAAAACAAAAACAAAAATTTTGATTATGTTTTTAAATTTTAAAGATAAAAAACTTGCTTGTAACACATCAAATCATTTTTATTTTCAAAAACAAAAACATAAATATGCTTGGTGACAATAAAAAGTAATTAGAAAATGCCTTTTTAAAAATTTGTTTAGAAAAGTATCATATTTAAAATTTATTTAGAAAAATACAGTCTATGAAATTACAATTTTAATATTTTATTTATAAAAATATTACTTTTAAAAGTTTATTTACGAAAATACCACTTAAAAACTTTTATATAGAAAATACCACTTTCTTGTTTTACTTTTTGTTTAAAAAAATTTTAGAAGTTAAAAGTTCTCAGGTCCATTATCTTTAAAAATTTGTTTACAATTGTTTAAAACAAAAAACAAAACAATATTACTAAGCATGTTTTCTAAAAACATTTTGTAAAGTTTTTTTTTATACAAAGCAGAAAACAGAAAATAAAAGTGTATTCAAATAGGCCCTAAGAGAGAAAAAAAAATACACCCCTTAATGATGATTTTCTTAAATAGTCTTAAAGGATAATAAAAAAAATGACAAAAAGAGAAATTAAAACTCCTAATTAATAAATAGACATTTACCTATAAAAATATGATTAAATTATAAATTAATAAATGTGGCTATTACTTAATTTCAATTTTTATAAAATAGACATACAACATCAATTCTGTTCTTTTTTTATGAGCTGCTCAGTTATTAGAAATCCCCTTTTGTATCTATATATATAGTGAAGAAAGCCCTTTTTAAATACAAAGGATTATCATTGTCATGATATTATCATGATCATCTAACAAAAAAAAAATAAACTCAAACATCTTATAATGAAGATCCGTTTCTTATAATTTCAAAAAGCCATAGCATTTTTTTCGCAATAATGCAAGACACATGTCATCTTTTATGTGGAACTAGATATTTCACTTAACAAAAAATTTATTTAGGCCACATTTGGATAAAGATGAAATTTTTGAATAAATTAAATTAATCTTGCGTAGAAAGGGGTTAGATTAGATTAGAATAATTCATTATAAAATTAATGTCATTATAAAAAATAATATTATCTTCAAACAAAAGATTTATTTAGGCCACGAATTTGATTAGATTAAATTAACCTTGTATATATATATATATAAAAGATTAGATTAAATTTAAATAATCTACTATAAAAATAATGTTATTATAAAAAAATAATATTATCCGGTTGAAAATTTGAGAATGTGAGAATTAAAAGTTTGATTAAATACTAAACCACACCCGAATTCAGCTAAACATTAAACGAGTAACATACGTGTCCAAGTTTTGCTTCAACGATATTATGCCAATTCACCTTCACACACCACCTGTTCGACCACATTACTCATTGAGTGACACATGGAAGGCCCCAATAGACTACAAAATAAAGAAAACAGGCTCTTCTTAAGCGAACTCAGAGAATCACCAGATAAAAATATATACTTCCCTTTAGTTGGAACCCACAAAAGCATTTTTTTTCTTTTTTATTTTACTTTATATTTTTGAAGTTTTTGGCTTGGGGAACCCACAAAACTTTGGCAGGTGTGTGTTAAGGTAGAGAGGCCACGTTGAGGCCTCCACTAGCACACACAAACGTTATCCACATTTTATTTATACCTGAATTCCACAAAACAACAATAACAGTTTCTTTGTTGTGGTCCAAACCTTTGAAAAGCAAACAAACCCCACCTCTTTTTTCCTTTTCTTTTTTTTTTTTGTCGTTTTTTTTTCTTCCAATTTTTTTTTTTCCGGTAATGATTCTTTCAAATTTCAAATGCTTGATAACTTTATTAGAAGAGATACCAAATTTTGAATGTTCAAAGCATCAAAAACTACAGTTTCAAGTTTCAACCATGAACAAACAAAGACCAAAGATTTCTTGAAACTTCTTTAGTCCTTGTCCTCAAAACAGTCACAAATTTCTCTGTGGCTTTTGCGATAGAAACAAACTCAGTTGTTTGCTTTTGTAACGAAAGATATACTTTATGAAGGTACATCATAGGCATTTAGCGATCGACCGTGTGGTCTATTAAGGCGTATCTTTTTTTTCTTTTTTTTTTTTTAAAGGTTATTAAACCGAAAAGTCATTATTAGAGAAGCTATTTTAAAACATAGAGAAAAGTTTGAATTTCAACTTTGTCCATTAGTTTGGAAACAATCTCAGTTTCATCTTACAAAATGAAGAATGACAATAAAAATTCTTTTTATAAATACAAAACGCATTACTTTTTAGTAGCACTAAGTTTTGTTTCTCCTTGTCTAATGTTGTAACTTGTAAGTTGAAAGCAAAAGAATCCTAAACAGCCACTTAACCTAGCAAACTTGTAACATAAACAGCATCCATCTAAATAAATTTTACTGCAATTTTGAAAATCAAATGATCAGAACAAATAATCAAGAAACAATTACTCTCATTTGAGATTAGGATTGTGGTATATAATATCTTAGAAACCCTTTATTTCTTAAAGACTAGGCCATGTCGGTACACTAATGTATTGTATTGAGCAATGCTATAGAACATCAGTGGCGTTCAACATTACATGAGATGTAACTCTATTATTGGTAATTCTAATTAATAAATTAGGTCTCATAAAGATTTCATCCGAAGTCTAATTATAATTAGAAAATGATAAATTAACAATGCTGAGCAATGTATAGTGCCTGTTGACATTACTCTATTATATTAGATATGTTTGGTATTGCGCTTATTATGAAACACCTATAAATAAGTTTGATACGTGACAAGGAGAGATTAAATGGTAAAGGAAAGTGCAAGAGAATGAAAAGAAAAAAAAATTGAGGAGAGAGTTTGAAAATAAAAAATGAAGAGAGAATGAAAAGAGAATTAGGAGAGAGTAATCAATGGCATGAGAAAGAAGGAAATGAAATGAGAATGAATAACATGAAAGGAGAATAACACAATAAAATACACTAATTTATGGTGTATAAGCTAATAGCATAGTTGCCGTATTATTTAAAAGTGACCAAAGTACTTAATAATATAAAATAATACGGTGTACCCAACATGGGCACTAACTTAACTTTGCAACTGGAAGGATTTGAAGGAACGTCATTATGATATTTAACCCATAATACTGTTAAACATGTGTATGACACATTATCACAATTCAAATAACAGAGAAAACTTCACCATTGTTCCAGGAGTACGCGTTCAACTGTAACAATAATATTTAACTCGATATAATGCAAATCTTCAAAACAATCATGTGAAACAAAGTAGCAAATATAAACCATGGTGTACGAATGAAAAAGTTCCAGGACTAGCTAATGTCTTGGGGTTTTCTCTGTACCCCTCGAATGACCATTACTAATAGAAGTGTCTTCCATAGCTAGAGACCTTCACCAAAAGACGTCTTAACATCATCAAAACAATTTTAATAAAGAAATACCTCAAGGATCACACTCGAACAAATAATACCTTCAACTATCAACTTAAAAATAAAAAAACATCTTCTAACTGTGAATAGAAGAACAAGCTTTTTACAATCACGAAAGGGAAATGGGTTTTCCCTCCATAGCATAATAGAGCAAACCAACAAACACACAATTGTTTGCACCTCGATATTAGCAGAAACTATTAGGCCAGGATCCAAAAAAATAAATCCAAAGGCCGGCACCTCCGTGGGGACACTCGTACAGTTTATCTTAATCTTGACGGTCATTTCAACATCTAAAATGGGATATTACAGGATGGAGAAGAGCAGAAAAAACTAACTGTACATGGATAGGCAGGGACGGCGAAAAATGACCGCATCATCTCCCAGCAGCGACCAAAGTTTTCTCCTCGGAATCTCGAGCAAACCCTGATGTCCTGGGAAGAACGGGTTCTCTGTTTGAAGAAGATGATTCTGCTTCTGCTACAACTACTTGCTCTGCTAGCACAGGCTCAACAGGCTTGGGTGTGTAGTTAAATGAAAGATCTTTATTAGCAGCGAGGGCTAAGAGCTCTTTCTCCTCCAGCCCTTTTGGTGGTCCAAGGCTGCAGCGATCCGGCAAGTGTTTAGCCAATGCATCTTTGAACTTCTTGATCTGCAATATATCAACGCACATCAGACACTACTTTTAAAGAGAAGAACATAGCTAACCAGCAGGTTGAAACTAATATGTATTTCCCAGTAAAGTACAAGCATCACCAATAGATTTTTTTAATTTTTTTATGTTTTTTATTTTTATTTTTTATTTTTTTGGCTTGAAGAGTTACCAATAGATTAGTGGTAAATAAACCTCAGATTTCATAGAAGAGGGGAATAGCCGAATGATCATTCAAAGTTCATGAACATAAGAGAAAGTAAATGTATAACCCGAAGTCTGATTTAAAATACTTGCGGGTAGATCTGTGTAGTATGCACAGAAAAATTAAAAACCTTTAATCTTAAAATGAAACACACCAAACAACTAAGCAATTTATACCTATTGGAATCCCAAATACATATGTTTGGGATTTCATAAGCAATTCAGTCTGATTTAAATATGTTTCAAGTATAAATTTATATCCTAACTCGAATAAGATCGCACGTAAATTATAATCCTGAATTACCTGATCGTTGCTAATGGATCAACTAATACAATTCAACCCAGTTACGAGAAAAAATACGTAAGTTTATCAATAAGCACAGAAAAAACAAGGGGGACTAATAGTAGGTTACTAAAGAGAGATGAATTATGAAAACTAACCGTGGCATTAGTACAGCTAAAGCTGCATAAACGGCCATGAGCGCCTCTGTAGAAGCGGAAAAAGGGCAAAACATGGACATTCAGACTATAACACATGGATTTGTGCTCTTCATAGTTGACCTGAAGGAATTGAACATCTGGGTTCATCTCTGCCAACTGACATATCTGTCATAGTTTAAAAAATAAGAATTGGGTTCAGCAAAAATTTGATCACAAACTTATTTTGAATTATAAAAAAAATTATAAACATTTTATATTCAATTATAACATTTTAAAAAATAAATAATAAAAAAGAGAGTTATTACCTTGGGATGAAGAGCTTTGCAGCCTCCACAACCAGGAGAGAAGAAATCAACTACTACTAGCTTATCCCCAGCTTTTGAAAGCGACTCTACAAGATCTTCTACAGATGTCACCTCCTTCATATTGGGTTGCAGCCCTTTCTCCCACCATTTCTGGGCTTTCCCAATTCGAAGAGTTGTCTGTAAAATTCCATGAGCATGATTTTGGAGAAAATAAATAAGCAAATAGTCCTTTTTATTTCTCAAAGCTATTTCTTTTTTATTTAAAAAAAAAAAAAGCCAAAATCACATCTTTATTATGATATAGTATTAGAAAAATAAAATTAGGAAAAATAACATAAAAGAGGTTCTTTATCCAATCAGTGAGGCAGAAAATATACTTTCAAAAAAATCAGGCAGAAAATAACAAAATAAACAAAGCTGGAAATACTAAAACCAAAAGAATATAGAAGAAATATTAAAATTAAAAAAGGAAAAAAAAAAAAACCAACCTGGGCGTTTATGGTAGATGCTTGGGATTGAGAAGTTCCTCTTCCGGTTAAGGCTTCATTATTCTGAACAACAATTCTTTTGCCATGAAAATCACTGGTTGACAAAATTGAAGATGAAGAAGATGCGTTTGATTTGAGTTTCAGAGAACAAAAATAGCCTGATTTATTAAAGTTACAACTCTTGGGAAAGACAGAGATGCTTTGATTATGATGATGATTTTGATGCCATGAAGAAACCAGATTCATTTTGCTAAAAACCTCTGCCATGGAAAATTTTCTCGCTCAGTTTCCACTTAAACACACAGATTCCCTCAGACCCCGAAAAACCCAGCAAATGAAAATGAAAAAAAAAAATTGAAAATACAAAGACTTTCTTGTGAGGAGAGAAATGTATAGTTTGCTTTGCTAAAGCTTAAAGCTTTGGTTTTGAAGAAAATGGGCTAGGAAGAAGAAAAGATTTATATAATTTAGGGGCGGTTCCGTAATTTCGGGTCGTGTTGCGTCGGACTATTTTGGAGCGTTGGATTGAGTGGTTGGCAGTTGATTGGGATTAAATCAAACGGTGTGGAAAATCTTGCGAGGGAGAGGGTTTTGTGGGTGGTGGATGTGGTTTTGGACTTGGCCTCTTTATCTGAATATTATTTTATCCACATTAGGATTTGGAGGACCGTTTTTTACGGTTGGATGGTGAAGCACGTGAACAATGTACTTTTAGACACGTGGCAGATAATAGTAGTACTACTTTTTTTTTTTTTTTCCCCTTTTTACACTCGAAGTAGCTAAATTATACTCCAATTATTTTTAAAGAATTGATAGTAATAAAAAAAGAGACACAGAAAGCTTCTTCCTCAATGAACAAGTCAATACCCCACATTTTAAGAAGTGTCCACTACTAGGTATTATTTTATCCACAAGTTTTCACGACATCTTCCCGAGTCTTTGTAGACTCGGTTGAAAAGTAATAAATAAATAAATTCCCTTCGAACTCTTCCTTCCGATTGCCCTTTTTGAATCCCTGGCCTTTTATTTTTATTTTTATTTTTCAAAAGAAATAAATATTTGTTTTCATTTAAGACCTATTACATAAGACTAAAATTGTGATAGTGATTATTTGTTACGTATTCATATTTGATGCCAATTTAGTATTAGAATAAATAATTCACAATCTCAAAATATTCTCATATGACTGAGATAATTTATCTCATTCAAAAGTGTAGGATTAATAATCTTAGACTGAAAAGTAGTTTGACCCACATCTATTTTAAATTCCAAAGCTAGTGAGTTCTACTTTATAAATATTTTTTTTACATTTTTTACGATTTAAACTAATCTAAAATAAATTTATTGCACATTCCAATGAAAACTAAGTTCGACATTATAATAATAATCCTAGTTCAATCCAATACTATACCAAATATAGAATATTATTAAGTTTATCCAATCCAATCTAATGTTATTGTGGGACCCGTTCCCGAGCCATACGCCACATGGAAGGCCACGCGGATCGCACCTGATCTCACAATCGGCCATTAGGCCGTCCGAAGGGAGAGCCGAGCCCATCACTGGCCCTGGACGGTCTGGCTCAATCTGACTCCAACCTCGACAGCTGGGGGTCGGAAGCCCCAAGGGTCTGCCATCTGGGTACAGAGGCCCTTACCTCAATAGTCGGGAGGGTCAGAAGCCCCAAGGGTCTTCCGACTGAATACAGTGGAAAACAACTCACGGCTCCAGACCCAGACAAAGTATTTAATGCGATCCTAGGTAGGTGTGTGCCAGGGACAAGCCGTCCTGACAGAACGGCGATTTACCCAAATCTTACTCCTGACAGATTGAATCCGTAGGAGGCGGCGAAAATCAGGCCACGGTAGCACAGAGGAGATCACAGAAATCTCGGCCCGTGACTGCTAAAAAAGATTTTAAGGAGAAAGGTACTCAGTCCTGAGATTGAGAACCACGCAGTTCACAATCTCAGGACTACATATTTAAGAGCCATGCATTCCCGAGAGGGGCAGGTACGCTTAAAAATAGATATATATAGAAAAGTCTGCGAACAAGAAACATATAGATATTCATACTGAAATATTTTCCTTGCTACCATGTATCAAAGATAAACCACTGACTTAAGCATCGGAGAGTCTTTGCAGGTAGCCACCCCTGCCTCTCCGATCTTGTTTGGAGTTCAGAGGACTTTGGGACAGTAAGGACACGTGGACAGTTGGAGAATACAGCATCAGCAGTTCGAGACACGTGAACGGCTGGTGAGAAACCGCTCCAACAATTTGCCGCCGTCTGTGGGAAGACGTTGAGCGTGGGAAAAAGAGTAAGAGACTCACGACCACGCTCTCCCCGAATAAAGAAGCCATACAACATCTGATGGTACTCTCAAGAATGACAACCAGAAGTACACGTCCTGATGCTGAAGGAAGCTCCCGAGAAGAACGACCAGATCTGGGGCAGAAGCTGGATCAGATGCTTGCCGCCCTGGCGGAAGCAAACAGGAAGGTAGAGATAGCCCACGAGGCCGTCCTGGGTTTAAGGGACGAGGTCGCAGAGATAATGCTCGCCTCAAAGGTTTGTTGGCAAGTGAAGATAGGACCCAGCGGAGGGAAGATTTCGACGAAGAAGTCCAACAAGGGTTCGGAAGCCAACCGCAGGGAGAAGCTCCCGCCCTATCCGGGTCACGGATGCAAGGGGTACGGCAAAGCCAGTCAAGACATTTCCAAACCAGGGGGCAACGGGCGGAAGACACCATGAAAGCCCTAGAGGTACGCCCCCCGACTGGAAGCAAGAGATGATGGCAGAGTTGGGTAAGAGACTCGGCAACCATCATAGCCAGACCCTCGATGATCTGGCGGAACAAACTATGCGAGGCATCAACCGGACGGCCTTCGCTGACTGGATCCAGATGGAACCCAGGCCGAGGGATTTCACGACCCCGACCTTCAGGCCGTTCAAGGGGAAAACTGACCCCCTCGACCACATATACCACTTCCAGCAGAAGATGGCCTTAGAGACCAGGGACGAGACTGTGACTTGCAAAGTCTTCTCTACGACCCTTGTGGGACCAGCCCTACTATGGTTCAGGCAGCTCCCGGAAAAGTCCATAAACGGGTTCGAAGACTTCTGCAGACTTTTCCTGAAACAGTACGCATGTGTCTGAAGACAACAAAAAACCATGCGAGACCTGGACCGTTTGGAGCAAACCGCAGATGAATCCCCACGGGAGTATCTCTCGCATTTCCTCGAGGTAATGTCACTGGTCCATAATGCAGACTCGGTCCAAGCTGCAGGCTCATTCGTCCAGAGCCTGCAGCCAGGATCAATGCTATCAGACCACCTCCTTCTAAATCTTCCGTACGCTATGGCAGACATCCAGGCAAAGTCGGAAGGGGTATTCAGGGTGCTGGAAAGCCACCAGAAGGCGCCCAAGACCTCTGCCCAAGTACGAGCTCAACACGCCGATCGATGTGATCTACCTCTAAAATAGGGACAGGGGCATTTTCAAGGACCCACCCAAATCTGGCATCCCTGAGCATATGAAGAACAGGAACAGGTACTGCTAGTTCCACAAAGACTTCGGGCACGACACCGTCCACTGCCGCAGCCTTTATGCTCAGGTCATGTTGGCGATCCACGCTGGCAGGTTGAAAGAGTACGTGAAAACCGATGAAGCCCAGCCACGGCAAGACATCACCAGGACTGAGAAAGGGAAGTAGGCCCAAGCCTATGGGTCAGGAGAGCAGACCCTCAGGATAGTGCCAACCATTGTGGGCAGGCCAGAGCCGACCCACGATCAAGAGGAAAAAGAAAAATGCCTTAAAAGAGCCGAGGGTAGGGCGAAGTGCTTGAGGGGGATGGGACACTCCGTCAACCACTTGATGTCAGGAGAAGGCGGCACGTCCGCCGCCCCCATCATTTTTACCCAACAAGATCTAACCACGGTGTGCCATCCTCACGACGATCCCTTGGTGATTAAACTACAGATCGGCTCCGCATTGGTTGGAAGGGTTTTGGTCGATTGTGGAAGCAGTGTCGATATCCTATTCCTCAGCACATTCGAGAATATGGGTCTAGATAGGAGCACACTCAGGCCAACCAGTCAACCGTTGTTCACTTTCGACAGCATAAGGGTCTGCCCTTTGGGCGTCGTGACCCTTAATGTCTATGCAGCCGAGAGATGCTTGGACGTGGATTTCGTCGTCATTGATTGCCAGTCCTCCTTCAATGTCATCATGGGAAGGGGATGGATCCACGCCATGCATGGGGTCGCTTCCACTCTCCATCAGGTCTTAAGATGTCAATCAAAGGACGGTACGTACACGAATGACATCAAGGGGGACCAAACCTCTGCAAGGAAATGCTTTTCAGCCGCTCTGAGACGAGCCGACACGAGCGCAAGCGCTGCAGCCAGGGACGGATAGCAATCAAAGCGCCTGCCAGCGTACATGAGGCAAATCGAAAAAGAGTCTGACGGTCCTGAATCCACGATCGAGGAGCTGATAGCGGTCCCTTTGAAAGAGGAAGTACCGGCGAAGGTGATCCTAATCGGGGCCTTATTACCCGAGGAGCAAAAGAACGAAATGTTGGGATTCTTAAAGCGGAATGAGGACGTCTTTGCGTGGTCCCACAATGATATGCCAGGGATAGACCCTGCACACTCTTGTCACCGACTAAATATAGACCCCCATTTCCCCTCGGTCAGGCAGAAACCCCGAAGATTCGCACCAGAGAAAAACAGGGCGATCAACAAGGAGGTAGAAAAGCTACTGGAGAGCGGTCCAATCAGGGAATGCATATACCCGCGGTGGGTTTCTAACCCGGTAGTGGTGAAAAAGAAAAATGGTGATGACCTTATTTGCATAGATTTCACCAACCTGAACAAGGCCTGCCCGAAGGATAGTTTCTCCCTGCCAAGAATCGACCAAATGGTAGACGCGACGGCGGGATTCAATAGGATGAGCTTTCTGGATGCTTACTCCAGATACAACCAGATCCCCCTGTATGCGGAAGACTAGATCCACGGCTTTTATCACAGAGCGAGGTCTGTACTGCTACAAGCGTATGCCGTTTGGCCTGAAGAACGCGGGGGCAACCTACCAAAGGTTCATGAATAAGATGTTTGCCAGGCTGCTAGGAAAGACTATGGAGGTCTACATCGACGAATGGTCATGAAGAGTATGGAGGATTCAGACCATCTGAGGCACCTAGATGAACGTTTTTAGATCCTGAGGCAGCATCAGATGAGTCTGAATCCCAAGAAGTGTGCATTTGGGGTATCCTCTGGGCAATTCTTGGGGCATATCGTGAGCCGGAGGGGTATTGAAGCAAATTCGACCCAGCTGACCTCGATCACGAATGTGCAGAGACCCTCATCCATTCGAGAGGTCCAACACCTGGCCGGGAAAATAGCCGCCCTCAGTCGATTCGTATCCAAGATGTCCGACCGATGCAAGCCTTTCTTCCAATGCCTGAAGAAAAACTCTACTGCCATCTGGGGGGAAGAACGGGATAGAACACTGGCAGACCTCAAGCTGTATCTAAGTCACCCACCTATCTTGGCTTCCCCGTCGGAAGGGGAGCATCTGTACGCCAATTTAGTGGTGTCCGAAGTAGCGATCAGTGCCGTACTATTCGTCGAGAAAAACGGTAAACAGAAGCCGGTGTTTTATATAAGCCGCATGCTCCTAGATGCCCAAACCTAATATAGTGTGGCAAAAAAGCTGGTCTTCACTTTGGTCAACGCTAAAAAGAAGCTCCGGCAGTATTTTAGGCACACTCGGTCACTGTGTATACGGATTTCCCCATCCGCTAAATCTTGGCCAAACCAGACCTGTCAGGACGACTGACTAAGTGGGCCATCGAGCTAGGGGTGTACGATATCGAGTATCAGCCTCGAATGGCAAAGAAAGGGCAGGTCATGGCAGATTTTCTGGTGGAAATCGAATCCTTTGGCGAGCGGCATGACCTGAATCAGATGTCTCAGCTTCACCCCCCTTCAGCCTGGGCGCTCTACATAGACAGATCCACGAATGCCTCGGGATCGGGAATCGGGATAGTCTTGCAGACCCCAACGGGCCTCAGGGTTGAGAAAGCATTGAGGCTCGGTTTCCAGGCGACTAACAACGAGGCGGAGTACAAGGCATTGTAGCAAGGCCTCGAGTTGGCACTACATTTCAGAGTAGAGGACATCGCCGTGAAGACCGACTCACAGTTGATCGCGGTTCAGGTCAGGGGGGACTTTGAAGTAAAAGAACCGAGGTTGCACAGGTACTTCTCCAAGGTGATGGGGGCAAAAGCTCGCTTTGGCAATTTCAGTATCGAACCGATCCCCAGGGAGATGAACCAGAGGGCTGACGGGCTAGCTAAGAATGCATCAATCGGGGGCATCGCTGAAAGTATAGAGGTTCTTTTAGATGGCGGGAGCATGATAGACCCCCCACAGACCCCTGCGCACCACGTGTTCGCAACTAGCACTGCTGACGAAGGGGGGATGAGGCCCATAACGCAATATTTGACGTTGGGGAACCTGCCCACAGACCCCCGAGAAGCGAGGTCAGTCAGATTAAAAGCTGCCAGGTACTCAATGGTGGGTGAATAATTATACAGGAGATCGACAATAGGTCCGATGCTACGCTGCATAGGCCCCGTCGAGGCACAAAAGTTAACGGAAGAAATCCATGAGGGAGTATGTGGCAACCACTCCGGCGGGCGCAGCCTCACCCACAAGGCTCTAACGGCCGGATACTTTTGGCTATACATGATGACGGAGGCAACCAAATTTGTAAAAAACTATGATAAATGCCAGAGGTTCGCCCCGATGAAACGTCAGCCCGCGGAGATTCTTCATTCAAACATAACTCCTTGGCTGTTCGCCAAGTAGGGTCTGGATATCGTCGAAGAGCTCCCCAGAAGTCCAGGAGGAAAGAGATACGTCCTGCTGGCCACGGACTATTTCACCAAGTGGGTAGAGGACGAAGCCTACACGACAGTTAATAAGGCAGACACGATTAATTTCATCTGGAAGAACATAATCTGCCGATTCGGGATTCCAAAAGATATACACGCCGACCATGGCACGTAGTTCCAAAATGCTAAGCTTAAGGAGTTGTGCGAGCTATATGACATAAGGCTCAGTTTCTCTTCCGTGAACTACCCCCAGGAGAACGGCCAAGCAAAGGCGACGAACAAAGCCATATTCAGCAACATCAAAAAGAACTTGCAGGAGGCTAAAGATAAGTGGTTAGAAGAACTGCCGGCCGTTGTGTGGGCCCATCGAACCACAGAGCGGAGGTCTACTGGGAGAACGCCATTCGCCATGATCTACGGATCAGAGGCTGTGATCCCGACCAAGGTTGGCCTCCCGACCCTCCACTCCAAAGTGGTAAAAGATCTCCCCCTAAACGAGCGCCAGTTCAGCCGCAACACAGACCTCCTAGAAGAAATGAGAAGCATGGCTTTGGTCCACCTGGTTTCATACCACCAGCAAGCTAGGTCCTACTTTACGAAAAAGGTTAGTGCCCGACGATTTAACGCTGGGGATTGGGTCGTGAAAGCTAGAACAGGGAATTCCTCGAAACTAGACTCCAATTGGATCGGACCCTATGAGGTAATCAAAGCACTCGACAATGGAGCATATATCCTGAAGGTACTGAAAACGGGGAAAAACGTGCCAAACACATGGAATGCTCAGCACTTGAAGAAGTATCACGTGTAAGGCACATACTTATGATGTAAGACCATGTGAATGCTTATATTATTGAAAAGTTTAAATCCAAAACAGGTCAAATTCCTTTCTTTGCCGCATGGGTTCATCTTTTGGATGGCTATGGAAAAAGGGTCTGCCCACAAAGGCAGAGCCGACGTTTTATGCTGCTACGGAAAGGGTCTGCCCACAGAGGCAGACCCAATGTTTTAGGATACTACGGAAAAAGGCCCGCCCACAGTGACAGACCCCATGCCTCAGTTGCAAAAAATCGTACCAGGCTGCCACAGGAAAGGGTCTGCCACAGTTGCAGACCATACGCACTACTCGTGCAATAAACTCTCACACTATGGGACTCAAGTCGCTCGTCGATGACCCGAGGAAACGTGCGAAGAGGAAACTAC
>JXTB01000100.1:1012081-1035991 GCA_002914805.1 Parasponia andersonii | reverse complement strand
GAAAAGTTAAAGGGAAACAGACTCTAGCCAGGGGAAGATCTATCTTTGCATGGTCAGGATATGAACAGATTTGGAGTCTACCCATTGGATGTAGTCCAGAGACAAATCAAATGTGAAAATAGAAATCAAGATTAAAACTTACTTATTATGTCCTAAAAATACAAAGTGCGCAGATAATGGTGGTGAGCACTCATGAGCCCTATTTGCAAGGTGCAGGTTTAGAGCGGACTCTTAAGGAGACGTCGAAATGATAATGCCCTGTTTGTTCCCGATAAGAGCCAAGCCCAGGCCTTCTCCTTTGCAACGACAGGTCTAAGCAATGGTCGACCAATCCTTGGAGCTGGTTTCGAGCACGGTCCCAATTGGGGTCGGAGAAATCCAGCCACACGCGTGGGTCGAACTCTGCCAAAATAAGTTATAACGAGAGTTATACTTCTGCAAAACCGGATGAGCCAAAACTTGCACCCCTATTTCCGGAGCTAGTCCAGATAATCATGACCCGAGGAACGCTCACTAATAATCCAAAATCGAGTCCTTACAATTATTTATACAGACGGTCGGATGCGAAAGAAAATAGTCTAAAAGTGGTGGCATGTTTCTTATTATTTATTCGAAGGGTTACAATGAATGATTAGCTTTACAAATATACAAAATTAGGGGTCCTAGTTACCTCCGTCCGAGGAGGCGCGGCCAACCCCAGCGCTTGGACCAGCCTCAGAGAAGGGTGGCATGACCGGATCAGATTCGTCACTAGATACAACGACTGCACCAGACCCTTCACCAGTTGAGACCCCGAGGCTAGGCTGAATGTTCAGGGATTTCGGAGTTCGATCTGGCAGACCAGAAGCAGGGACAAGCTCTACGGCACTAGGGGTAGATGTAGAGGGCCCATCCTTCTCCGCGGCAAGCATCTCCAGTACGTCAGTTGGGTATGTGATTCTGATCTCATCCCTGAGCTGCTGCATATAGTGCTTAACAGAGTAGTGGTCCCTCTCGACACCTTTCTGATCATCAAATTGGTCTGGCGTCACCATCTCAGCGTGGTTTTCAAACTCTCTATTCTCCCAGCCAGACCTGTAACTTTCCACAGAAAGAACGTCCACTTGCTTTTGGTACCGTGTTTTTAACTTCTCCACATCCGCAAGTCTATCCTTCAGTGCCGCCAATCTGAAATCCTCCTGCCATTGCGATAAGTCGACCAATAAAGAGTTAATACCAGCAAGGTCCTCGCAATGTTTACGAGACATCTCCACCTGAGCACACACCAGATTTTTATGGTCCAAAAAGAGATATCGGTTTACCTCATGGGACCGATCAAGTCTGCGTTACAGAGCATGGGCTTCTAGCTTGACTGCCACCTCAGCTTTTCTCACTTCCTTGGCATCCTCAACAGCCTGGTCACGAGCGATAAAGGCCAGTCCCATCTCTACCCCCGCACTCTGTAGCTCTTGCTCATTGATCCTCAGCTCGCCCTAAGCTAGTCTGGCGGCTTCAAATTGGGCAAGCCTATCGCCCTCCGCCTGAGCCAGTCTCACAGCCAGCTCTTCGCGTCTTGCTCTCTCAACACTCAGAGCATGTGCCACCGCACTGCTAACCCTCGTTTCCTCGAGGCCTCGATATACATCGAAGTCAGACCTCAATTCGGCGAGGGCGGCCTCGCTGCGCTCAGCTAGTGCAGAACGGGAGCTCAGCTCCTCGGTCAGATCCCTGACGTGAGCAGAGTGGAAAGACTGGATGGCGGACAGCTGCAAGCTAGACAACAAAGGAGGGGGTCAGCATTTACCAAAGATGTTGAAAAACATAAAAGCACCTGAATGTAACAAACCTACGCGAGAGTGCGGGTGGTGACGAGCTCGACATTCTCTGACGTAAGGGCCTCCAGCTCCGGCTCTGTGGCTGGACCATCCCTTTGAGTGTCGCCCACACCCAAGGAACACAGCCCCACCTCGCTGGCCATAAGGGCGTCCTCTCCACCTGCCGGGCACGCCTCCAGAGCAAGGGCGATAGGAACCGGGGGAGGTCCAGAGCCATCAGGAACGCCGTCGGCCATGGTGGGAGGCGGTGCATCTCCTCTAGGCTGGCCGCCGTGTGCTGACTGTTTTCTCCTTAGAAGGGTTAGCATTGCCCCATCATCGTCACTGTCAGACGAAAGGATGACCCTGCCCCTCTTCTCCACCCGGCCCTCTCCCTCATTGGATGAGCCGACCTCGCGTTGCCACTTTGTAGGAACCGGGGGAGGGGAGGAGAGTCTGGACTTCAATCTCGGAGCTCCCCCACTGAGCTCGGCGATCTCTCCACCGAGGCTAACAACACTCGATTTCGAACAAGAGTCAGGGGTGGGCGAGATCACTGCTGCAGTCCCCCCAGTCGGACTTGGCATCGTCTCTTCCTCGCGTACGATCGGGATGGCAGACGGTCCCCTGAGTGGAGATCCATCTGCGTCGGAGCGGGGGACCACTGGTTTTGCTCCTCCCGAAAGCACCACGGGGCGCCGGCCAGCGGATGCCTTGGCATGAGCTTTAGGTGCTACGGCTCTCCCTTTGACGGGCGAGGAGCCGGCCGACGGGCCTGTCTCAGAACCTGTGAAGAACAAACAACGAGATTAGTTTGCAGTCGTAGTCCGACCCACAAGGACTCAAAGATTTGAAAATAAACTCACCCCTAGCCCTCTTGGGGGTGGCGTTTTCTTCCTTGCGGAGCCTGATGCACTCCGCGGCCATAAGCCTCACGGCCTCCTCAAGCTCGTGATTGGACGGCACTACCAGATCGTTGGTGCCCGCCAACTGGCTTGAAGCCGCAACCTGCCGACTCACCATGGTGATCCGGTCATTTTCGTCCCAGCGAAATCGGTTCAGGGCGGAGGCGTCGAGTCGACTCCTCAGGTGCTTGGTGATGACCCAGGTATCCAAGGGGAAGGGGAGGTATGAAACCATCCTGGGCATCAGGTTTATCGTTAGGGGGTTGAGGACGGCTTGAATGTGCCTGCATTCCCCCAGAAAGCTGAAGATTATGATCCCCTCCAGGCTTTTGAGCCGCCCAGCCGACAGATGTGGCTCAAACCTGTTTTCTTCTACCCAGACTGCACAAGACAAAGTAGCATGAGTAATAATATCGGGAGAGGACCCAGACCCAAAAATCACGACCTAATACTTACTCTGCAGGAAGACTGAGGGGACTTGGAAATATTCTCCGTTCACCCAAAGGGAGCATCACGCCCCTCTAACGGCATAAAGCCTGGTGTGAGAGTCCCATTATTTGTCTGACCATGGCAACCCCCAAAAGATGTGGCACCCAGGTAGTGGCTGGAGATAGAAGGTGGGGTAGGAGCCCTTCTTGGAGATAAGAATAAGCTTATAAGCATAAAAGACCACCTCCAGGTCGATATGCATGTTATAGATAACTGACAGGGTAGAAAGCCCCATCAGAATCATAATCCCGTTTGCATTCAGCTGCATCGGATGGATTCCCATCAAGGCAAAAAATTGGTGGATTAGGGGAGGAAGAGGGAATCGCAGACAGTCCAGATGCTTCCTACCCAGGATGATGGAACCCTCGGGGTGCAAGGGCGAAGGTACTAGTCTGCAGTGCCCTCAACCTGTTAAAGCGTCACTCCTCCGGGGAGGCAGAGCTGCCTCCTCAGTGAATCTAGTTCTGAATCCATAACGGGTTGCAATTCCTGGTTTTGATTTGAAGCCATTGTTCTGAAACGCGACTAAAAGAGTGAGAGTCTTTAGAAGAGAAGGAAGCAGAAACCCTAGGATTTTATGAGGTTGGAATGATTGAAAATTTTGGTAAAATGGCAAATGAACACAATCACTGTTTTTATAGGGGAGAAGCCGATGAGTTTTTCTGGAAAAGGAGAGAATAAGGGATACTGAGCAGTCAGAACTTTAAAATTCAAACAGATCTCGTGATGAGGGATGGCGTACCTCCGCATCGGGAAGAGGGAACCACGTGCGTCCCCCAGATTGGAGGAACAGAGAGACGATTTCCCCACTTGATGGACACGAGTCCATCAAGTAGGGAAATGGAGGCAGTTGTGGGACCCGTTCCCGAGCCATACGCCACGTGGAAGGCCACCAGATCACACCTGATCTCACAATCGGCCATTGGGCCGTCCGAAGTGAGGGCCGAGCCCATCACTGGCCCTGGATAGTCTAGCCCAATCTGACCCCAACCTCGACAGCTGGGGGTTGGAAGCCCCAAGGGTCTGCTATCTGGGTACATTGGCCCTTACCTCGACAGTCGGGAGGGTCAGAAACCCCAAGGGTCTTCCGACTGAATATAGTAGAAAACAACTCACGGCTCTAGACCCAGACAGAGCATTTAATGCGATCCTGGGTAGGTGTGTACCAGGGACAAGCCGTCCTGACAGAACGGTGATTTACCCAAATCTTACTCCTGACAGATTGAAGCCGTAGGAGGCAGCGAAAATCAGGCCACGGTAGCATAGAGGAGATCACAGAAATCTCGGCCCGTGACTGCTGAAAAAGATTTTGAGGAGAAAGATACTCAGTCCTGAGATTGAGAACCACGCGGTTCACAATCTCAGGACTACATATTTAAGAGCCAAGCGTTCCCGAGAGGGATAGGTACGCTTAAAAATAGATATATATAGAAAAGTCTGTGAACAAGAAACATATAGATATTCATACTGAAATATTTTCCTTGCTACCCTGTATCAAAGATAAACCACTGACTTAAGCATCGGAGAGTCTTTGCAGGTAGCCACCCCCGCCTCTCCGATCTTGCTTGGAGTTCAGAGGACTTTGGGACAGCAAGGACACGTGGATAGTTGGAGAATACAGCATCAACAGTTCGAGACACGTGGATGGCTGGTGAGAAATCGCTCCAACAGTTATAATCAAATCTCAGTCTCACTACCAAACACACCTTGAGGGTTCATATGGTAAGGTATAATGAAGCATTTTTTAATATAACATGATATGGGAATCATGTCAAAACAAATAGCATTTATATCGATCCAAATCTAATAAAATTAAGACCTTTTCGCCGAACAAGAAAACAAAAAAAAAAACAAAAAAAACTTAGGACTTGTTTGTATTCACTTTCATTTCTTATTTTTTGTTTTTTTAAATAGAAAAGTGAAATTTTTTTTTGAAGTTTGCTTGGCAAACTTTTTTTTATTTTTAAAATTTGTTACCAAAATTTCAAAAACAAAATAATATACAAATAATTTACACAAGTACACGTGTATATATATATATATACAAATATGAATCCATATGATTTTCTGTCTCATTATTTACACTTTATTGTTTTTGGAAACAAGTAGTTAAATAAAGTTTGCAAAGTATGTTTCTTGTTTATAAAAATTAAAAATCAAAACAAAATTTTTACTTCTATTTTCAATTTATTTAAATAAAAAATTTGAAAGTGAATCCAAACAAGCCATTAAATGTTACTAAATAAACTCTAAGTGCTTAACAACACACATTATTGTAGTCGGAAACTCAAGCTTTTTAGGTAATCACTCATGTCTTACAATTCAAATCCGCTCACCTCTTTGTCAAACGAAAAAACAAATGAGTAGAGTACTTTTTGTAATACTTTCTACGTAAATTTACTAAAATCTTACCTTTTCTGGTCGAGCAAGCTTGGAGTACCAAATTGTAACAAGTAACTTGTTTTATCCTTTTCAGTTGGTACGATATACAGTTCCACATGTAGGCTTCACAATATTTACTAAGGACCCGTTTGCATTACTTCTAGATAGCTGCATTAGGATTCCAAAAGGGTTGAGAAATAAGTGAAGAAATAGGGTCGTTTAGTAAAATATTTTGGCAGGGTAAGAGTTGCTTCATAAAAGCTAAGGGGCATTATATAGACACCCCAAAGAAGCATAAATGCACCCATGATATTGACAAAGTAACTAAAGAGGACAACCTAATATTAAAACCTTTGGTACGTCCCATACTTTCCTGAACTCGTGCTTCATTCTTCTCTAGCTTTCGCTCCATTTTTTTTTTTTTTTACCTGTTTTCTCTTCAATCTTGCTCTATCCTATCCATCAAATCCCTTACCCTCAATACCTTTTTGCTGACATCTTTTTTCTTTTATTTATTTTTGTTTCTCTTCTTCTTTTCCCAGGATTTAGACTTTTCTATTCAATCTCATTTTGAATATCTTTCGAAAGTTAAATTGTAAACATTTTTTTTGGACCTCTGATTTTGATCTCGTTTCTAGAATTTTCTTATAGGTGACTTTTTACTGCACAAAAAAGAGGAGAAACGTCAAAGAAATGCATGAGAAAACAAGTATTAGGGAGGGAAAAAAACAAAAAACAAAACAAAAGTTATGAAAATCAAAAGGAGTTGATTTATGTTGGAGTGTTGGGAAAATGGCTTTAAAATGTCATTATGAGGTGCTATTTTAAGACTAAAAATTATGTGGGACCTATTTCATATTATTAATGGATCTCGTTTCTAGAATTTTCTTCTAGGTGACTTTTTACTCCACAAAAAAAGGAGAAACATAACAAAAATCCATGAGAAAAGAAGTATTGGGGAGAGGAAAAAAAACAAAAACGAAACAAAAGTTATGAAAATCAAAAGGAGTTGATTTATGTTGGGGTGTTGGGAAAATGGCTTTAAAATGTCATTGTGAGGTGCCATTTTGGGACTAAAAATTGTGTGAGACTTAATTCATAGTATGAATGGATCAAGATGGTTCAAGTTCTCTTCGGTGAGAATATCGAAATGGTACTCATATGCTTAAAATAATGCTAAGATAAATGAGAAATCGATACTCAATGTGCATTCATGAAGTTAGAAAACGTTAAAAGAGAGCTTGGAAAAGCTTGTCCACGTTAAAAAAAAAAATATGAAAATAAATTCATATTTATATATGTTTACTAAGAAATAGAATGTAAGCCTGTATATCACACATGACTTTTATTCGAAACGAGTGCATATATCCTAGGACCCTTTACACTTGGACATGTGTCCTAGTGCATCCTCTCGGCTCAATCAGTACTAGATTTTGCCATTTCTTAACATCCTAAGGTTATAGCTACATTTACTGAAAATTAATAGAAAAAATATTTTTTAGGCCGTTTAATTCCAAAGTCTAAAACTATCCCCCGTTGGATCCTATAAATAGAAGTTCTCCTTCCTCATTCTAATCACCACTAAGGTTATTGTGAAAACCCATATTTTATTAGGGTCAGATCAGTCTTTTTTCCAATTTTCGAATTTAAAATGGTAGAAAAAAATAAATTCAAATTTGGGTTTAAAAGGAATAAATCTTTGAAACTAGAGGCCATTTCATAAATTATAGGGACATATTTGAGAAGATTTTTAAAATAGGGACTAAAGAGCAAAACTAGTGCCGTTTAGAGGGGGACACGTGACTCTCTCACTCTCTTTCCTATTTCTACTTCTCTCGCTCCACTTGGACTTTCTCTCTCTCTGTTCGATAATGTACGCAGTAGCCGCAGACTTCCTCCGACGAAGTAGCTCCTACTATCGACAACTACTGTCACCACCTAGAGTCTAACAGCCACCTCGCCACGACCTCCATATCAGAGTTTGAACCACATTGGAGCTCCCAATCATCTGCAATGATGGAAAAACACAGTAGAGAATATTTGGCTGCCGACAACTATTTCGGCCACTTCAGGCGTGAAACTAGACTATATAGTTTCATCTCATCGCGAGAAATAACGTGGTATATATATCTCAACTTTATTTAGTTTTCGCCGTTTAGCTTGTTTTGTGTGAATAAAGTAGATAAAAGATTAAGGTACATGTCTATTGAAAAATAAATAAACATTCTATTTATAAGCAAACATCATATATCATATTTCGAATAATTAACATAAAGTATTAAGCATACAATATGCAAGTGAAGTATCCCTAAGACTATCACTTATATTCATAGTAATTTAACTTACCATTGATTACAAGCCTTCTACGGAAAGTCATGTAATAAATAAGTCAAACTGAAACAATTTCAATTAGTAAATAGACAGATAACTCTTATCCCGTATTTCTAACTACTGTTCTTTTAGTCCTCCAATCGACTAATAAGAACTCCTACGGAAGGATATTAATGTTTCGAGTTGAGTGTTCAACTATTGTTTCGGTAACTAAACTTTCTTTCTATGTAAGATAGTTTCTTACAGGCAATCAGTCTCATATAGTCTACCTAGTACCTTATCCTAAGAAGCACATTTCCATTATTATCTAGACGAAAATTCTCCTACGGGAATACAACAAGATTCTAAGGTGAGTTTCATCCTATTACATAACGAACTAACAATAGAGACCATAGGTATCACATACATTCTTGCACTCAATATTTTATAATTAGGGATTTATAGATTTTTTCCAGTTATCTAACTAGCTTAGTAACCTAAAATCAATTATGTAAGCATGTTCATATTTGTATAAGAATAGCTCTAATTTTCTATATAACATGTTACTAAAGATCATATAATAAAACTTAATTATTAGGCATATATGCAACATTATTCTAATATTACCTAAGTAGTAAGCAGATAATTATTTAATTGTTAATAATTTATTAATTGCTATTAATATAAAATTGTTTAACTTTTAAATAATTTTAACTGATAAGATAATGTTAAATATTTAAATATGGAAGATAATAATTAAAATTTAAATTAGAAAAGATTTTCATAAAATCTAATTAGTTTAAATAAAATATTTAACTAATTAAATCTCCTTAAATATCTCAAATTTATATTTCAACTTTTGAAATCTTAATTTGAATTTAACTTCTTTAAATATATCTCATTATCTTATCCTGTCAGATTTGAATTCAAAATTCAAATCAATATCTAATCTCATTAAATATCTACTAATCATAAATTCAAATTTGAAAATTGAAAAAATATTCTGATTTAAATTTAAATTTCAAATCTTTACAAAATTTGAAATTTAAAAAATAAAAGATTTTATAGATAAAATCTCCTATAATATCTCTAATTTGAATTAAAATAAATTTAAAAATTAAAAATAGATAACTAACTATCACAAAATAAGTTTTTAAAAATATCTATTCAAAATTAGAATTTAAAACTAAAAGATATTATCTCATAATATCTAATTTTAAAAATTTTTATTTTAAAATATCTTTAATTATTCAAATAATAATTAAGATATTATGAATATCAACTATATCCATAATTCAAATTAAAATATCATATCAATTCAAAATTTCAAAAATTCAAATTTAATAAGGATTTAAAATTTTAATTTAAATCTTAATTTATCAATTTTCATAAAACTACGAATAAATTATATTAAATTTAAAATGAAAATAATTAAAATTACGCCCGGAAATACAAAATGTGTCGGGTCAAACCGACGGACGGAACGAGAGGCCAGTACGTAAACATTGGCCTTAGGATGTCATGCGACTATGCTCGGGATAACTACTGGGTGCCAGCGGGCTCGCATAACCCTACGCTGCCTCGCTTGGAACAACTCTAGAGCGACAACGGGCTCGCATAGCTCTTGCACATCAAAATACACGAGGCAACACCCCGAGCGGCCAAGGCACAGGATGCCACCTACGTGGCTAGCGCACAGGAGGCCGCCCACTGGCCATGCACACGGCTCCTAGTTGTGCGCCGCTTTGTCATATTTTTTTTACATTGAAATACAGTTTTTCATAACAAACTTAAAAACAATTAAAGATCAATTTCTATGAATGGTTTTATCAAGAACATGCCGGAAATGAAAATAAAAAATAAATATGATCATCACCTTATAGCAACATCTAATCAAATAATCATTCAAACTTATTAAATCTATTGACCATCATACAAACTAGAGCATACTCATAACATGAACAAGACCAAACATAATCAAACTTTCTGGAAATCATAAACATCAATCAACAAGAGAATAAATTAGAGTAAAATATACAAGATCAACAATAAAACCATGCTTTGATACCAATTGCTGGTATTTATTGGAATAAATTTCTAGAAAATATTTTTGTAAAATCATTTTCAAGAACACCATAGTTTTTTAAAATATAGAAAGGCAGTAAAATTGGTCGTTTAAAATTTTTCTTTGCACAAAATATTTCGGATCCTAATCTAATATAAATTAACTCTTGATCTAGACAAGAACTGGATTCACTCTATAACTTTTTCATTGTCTCTTCGATTCTTGAAAGTCATTCGATTGATCCGGTGGGTGGTCACCTTCTTAATTCACAACAAAGAGATTCGCAGACGAACAAGAAGATAATCTCCCAAAGCCAATTTTTTCGAGATAGCCAAAACACCAAGGATAGTGAATCCTCAAGATTGGCCATTTTTCTCGGTTATGCATGTAACACTCTCCTCTCAAGGGTGTTTTATGTGTAACTCATTAAATTAGCAGCTAGAGAACTTTTCTCTTAATTATATAGAGATTAGTAAACTCAATTGGGCTTATTGGGCTCAACTTGTTATCAAATAGCTATTAGGCTTTAATTTGAGCTAAACAGAGGACCAAATGGATCCATAAAGCCTAAGCTCTAATGAACTATATACTCACAATCATAATTAATTTATAATTATGATAGAGCCTTGCCCATTAATATTGGGAGATACCACTATAGGCCCAATATTGAACTCTTGGACTAAATGTCATTTATATTTTATAAAGCTTATTATCAACTAATTAACTTGATCCATTTAGCATATACTATACCTGTAGATATACCTCCAATACAATGCTATACTAGTAAGGTGAAATTACCGTATTACCCCTCTAGTATATATTTTTGAGTTATCATTTTTCATCTAATAGATTATAATTGACTACAGTATTGTAATTGCTTATACCAACACAGTCAAATTCACATAGTGAATACCGAGGCTTTGGTTTATATTATCCAAATACTTGAAAAAACTCAAAGTGACATTATATGCATAGCGTCCATCATAAAAAATGGAGATCAAACCATAAATTAGAATAAGTCCTTTAGTAACTCAAAAGACAAAACATATGAAAGTAAGTTCGTTAATCACTAAGATTAAGGTTTTCTATAATAGTGCGAAATTAGAAAAATTAGAAATTTGTGCAACGACACTTAATCTCAAATTCTAATTTACTCGATCATATTTGATGTTGTTATAACTTTCTTATAACACACTAGTGTTTATATTCGAAGACTTACTCGGTTAATTAGAGACTTCATGAATCAAAGAGACAACACTACATTCTATGATATAGTAAAGTATTCTATCTTCAATATGCAGAATGCGAACAATTTAATTTACACATAATGAAATAAAGAATGTAATGTCTCCCACATATGAACTCATCGTACGAATAATTTATTATTACTCATTATATATCTTGGAATCTTTGAGATATTTACACAAAATAAACATAGACATAATATGTCATGACCCAAATCCTGGGGTACGGCCAAAAGGGAAATTTCGCTAGAATTGAAAATTCCTTAGTTTTAAAATATATATATATATATATTTAAAGGGTTTAATTTTTTTTTAAACGGCACGATAAACAAAAGTATTTAGAATTCCAAGCAATGAGCCTACCCCATAGTTTATAGTCACTAATAAACACATACTGAAAAATTATTAGAAAACAAAATTTCAAATAGTACATTGAGCATCATCATTCACACCTCAACAATTAAACTAGTATGACATATATAGTTTACAGATATATTCAAAGTAACACACTTAATTTGAATGCTAACATAATCCATTTATTTAACAAGACTTAAACATAAGTCTTAAATTCATACTCCTAGCATTTCTAAGTCACAAACTACAAGAAAAAGATAGCTTCTAATCCCACTTGTTGATCGTCATTGTTATACTGGATACCACCTGTGAACAAAGTAGGGAGAGTGAGCATAAAATGCGTATTAGGTTACTCAATTTTTCTTTTTGGGAAAATCTTTTTATAATTCTTAAAACACCTGCATGGTTAGTAGTACTGGAAAATATTTTTATAAATATTAAGGATTTGAACCATTTATAGAAAACCATGCTAAAAACCAAAACCAGATATCTAGGTCAAAACATATAAAAGTCTTAATAAAATAAGCATAACGCACATCACATAAATCAACACATCACACGAGCTCTCATCCTCTCATCACAACTAGAGCAACTTATACTACATGTATTGAGTGCTCCCTGCCTGATATCTATCTCTGGAAACCGGAGGAACACCCATGTGTCTAACCCTATCGAAGCAGAGGGGCACCGAATGCCTACGCCTACTGAATAGAGATAGTCAGAAAACAAACCCCGCACGGGTTTACAGGCTCTCACCGAAGACGCGTATACTAGTCTACTTACTACAATACCGCGATGCCTAAGACGACTCTTATACATAATCGTATGAAATGTGCAATATGTGGAGTCTCAAACAAACATACAATGGTTTAATATTCTAGACATGCTCTAATTTTTAAATAGAATTCCATTTTGTACTTAAAATATTTGATAGTTTAATTCCTTTGATTTAATCAAATCCAAAGTATAAAAATTATACGAAATCATATGTAAAATATGTAAAGCAATCTACAATGTTTTACATGTTTGAAATTCACTAAATTAATCATTCAAATAATTTAATTTAATAAAATTACGAAATTTCACATTTCACAATAAATTCCAATTTCTAGGAAAAATAAGAGAAAAAAGGCAATTGAATTCCCTACCTCAAAATAGTAATTATGTTGAGCTAACGATGCTCGAAATATCATCAATTGATTACCTGGTTATTCAGACAGTCATTCTCGAGTCTCGTCACGTTCACTTGAAAAGTTGATTCTTCAAACGGAGTCTCAGTTTAAGAAACAGAGGTCACCACTGAATTCAGAACACCTAAAAATATTAGGTTAGATATAAAGTTCGTCAAAATCGAGTCACGATGAGGAACTGGCTGTAGCACGCAAAACGGTGCAATTCACGAGCTATTTTCTCTATTTTTGTACCACTTCAGAAAATAGTTGTATTTTATATCAAAATTCATATCCCGACCTCACTGAGTCCAAATTGGAAATCAAAACTCAGTTGAGTCCAAATTCAAAATCAAAACTCAGTTTCGAGGTCCTGAGCATTAAATAGGCCCAAAAATCTAAAAATTATAAAAATACCCCATTTGGAAAATAATTAGAAAAATGCCACATTTTCATTCCGGTAATTAACAATCTTCCAGTTACCGTTTTAATACTTCAAAATCATGAGATTTCATGTTTCAATCTCCTCTTTCACGTGGTAAAAATTTTTCGAGATAAATAACTCCATTCCAAAATTATTACGAAAATACCACAAATTTTAATATTATAAAATTACTACAGTAGTCAACCTCTCACCGGAGTCGAGTTAGAGGCTGAGAATAATCGGAAATAAAAGCTAAAGTCGAGACGAGTTCAACGACAGTGACGGTGAGTTGATCGGATATCAAAGGAGGAAACGACATCCAAAAATCCAATCTGATGACAAGACATTCCAACCGCTTTTTTTCCGCAGAGGGGCAGCGAAACTAGACAGTGACACTAAGCGTTACTTCGTCGATGTCTTCCGGTCGCAGTAGGTAGGCACGTGGAGCACGATAGCTGCCAGAGGAGCGACGGATGAACAATACAAACAGTGTGCTTCAGAGGGCCTCAGTGAAGAAGAAGAAGAATTTGGGGGATTTACATGTAATTTTCTGAAACTGTAGTAGTAGGACTCATGACGCAATCTGGTTTGACCGAAAAAGATTCTGAAATTCCACTTTGGCCAGAAATTTTAAAAAGATTCTTTCACTTTAGTCCCTCCTTAATTACATTTTTGCTCCAGTTTGTAATTTCTTTTTCACTTTTGCTCCAATACACCTAGATTTTATTTTGTCTAGGTTCATCACTAATATTTTAATTTTATATTTTCATTTATTTAACTCGAAAATATAGAATTATTAAAATATCCTTCAATTAAAAATACTTAATTACTTTTACAAAATTTAAGATTTTACATAATATGTATATTGGGACATAAATGAAATGAAAATTCACAATATAAAATTTATTAATAACGAATAGATAACAAATAATCCGATAAATATTACTTATAATATCAAAATACTAAATTGATTTATAGGATATTATTCTAAGACCATCCATCTTACACAAAAAAAAATAAAAACAAGAGTACAGACTAAAAGTGAATTTCTCCATAAAAGGTAAATACTTAAACCCTACCCTACGTATTGGGATAATTAGTAGCCAGAGAGATAGTCTGCTCACTTCCTCTTCATCTTCCATCGATATGGAACTTTGGCTTCTTTCATATTTTAATTACTTAGTCAAATTCCAACATCATTTTCATCACATCAAAGTTTTTTTCTTTAATTATTATAATAATTTATAAATGAAAGTGTATAATTTATGGGGAAACAAAAGGGTTACCTACCAGAGTGGGAGAGAAATTAAAAAAAAAATTAAAGCATGAAGATAAAGGACAACCAATTAAAATACCTAGAAACTAAGAGAAAGTTAAATTAAAAAGAATGCTAGAGAGAAGAGTGAGGGATTCTTTACCCTATCAAAGAAAAAAAAATTAATCAAAAAAACAAAAGTTACAAAAAAAAGAGAGTGAAGGAAGGATTCTTTACCTAACGAAACCGAGAGAGGAGGGAGTGAAGGAAAATGAGTGAGTCATTGAGGAAGGACGAGACGTTGAGTGATGCGATTGTAAGAGAAAGAGAGAGAGAAATGAGATCTATGAGAGATATGTGAGTAAGTAAAGATGAGATCTGTGATTTTTATGAGAGGTTGAGAGGAAGATAGAGCCCCGATTCATAAGAGAGAGAAACATGAGATCTATGAGAGAGAAAGAGACAACGCTTGATGGATATGGAGAACAGAATGAAGAGATATCTAGGTTATAGGTTATAAAATTACGTTTAACGAGGGGTCCCACTTTTCTGTTGGTAAACTTTTTTTAAAAAATATTTAAAAAAATGAATATTTGAAAAACTTATTACATTTTAAATTTAAGGGAAGACCTTTGTCGACGGACAAATTGGCCGGTAATTGTATTTTTATATAATGATTACTTTTGGGGTAAAAATATAATGGTGCCCAAAAATTAATATCTGAAGAAAAAATTTGTAATACTCAAAATCCTCACATGCTTAATATGTCAATTATAAACACGTTCATATTACCTAATAGACATATCATGAAATTAATATCAATTTTATGATAAATTATTCATTTTGATCGTTAAATGTTTTCAATATGTATTATTATACTAATAATTGTCGAAGTGTTTTTATGTAGTGTAAAGGCTCAGTACTCTCAGAGAGAGAGCTTAGTGTGTGAAAAGAACAAAGAAAACATTCATGAATAATAATACTATATGCATATGCATTAAAAATCATGTTTGTTGATAACTTGATCAAATAGTAGTTTTTCGGTAAAATGTATTTTTTTTAAACGCTTTTTAGAACCAAATTCACTGTGCATTTAGCACGTCAAATAGCTTTAATTTAATATTTATGACTCATTTCTAGCATTTTAAGAAATGTTCGTTCCAGATAAGCAAGAGGTGGTAGTCACTGTACTGAACTGTATTTAATTACACTAATCTAGCTTAGATTCAGCTTAATTGCGTAATGTCATCTTTGTGCATTCTATTAATTGGGCAATTATACTATGTTTGCATTATCAATTAGAGTCTAATTGACTTTCTTTTTATGTTTAATGATTAGTTATGGGCTAGGTTCCACCAAATTACAATAAGATTGGTCATATAGGATCATAAGTCAAAGTACGACTAGATTTTACTTTCTAAGCTAGGTTTCACCATTTTGATCTACACTTGGGTGTATAGGATTGACAGCTTCCGAAAGGTTATAGCTAGACAAAATAATCATGAACTAGTTTTTGAAAGGTTTAGGAAGAATAAGCCTCCAACTTTTAAAGGGAAAACAGATCCATTAATAGCAGAGGAGCGGATTTGGAGTTTGGAGGATATCTTTGATTATATAAGAATCCCTGATTAGGAGAAAGTTTCTTGTACTACTTATATGTTCCAAATAGATGCAAGATACTGGTGGGATTCTATAAAGTCAATCACTGATCTTAGCAGATTGACTTAGCAGAGATTTAAGGAAATCTTTTACAAGAAGTACTTTAGTAAAGCTCATCAACTAGTAAAGGCAGCTGAGTTTACTAATTTAAGTAAGGTGACATGTCTGTGTGTGACTATATCAAGAAATTTGATAAGCTATCCTGCTTTGCTCCTTGTATGGTGAGTACCAACGAGTTGAAAGTAAATCAATTTCTACAAAGGCTTAAAGCAGAAATATATAGGGATATTAAGATGTCTACAGGAAAAAGTGTACCTTACACAGAAGTTACAGAAAAAGCCTTTGAAGCTGAAGAAGCCAAACTGAAGGTGGTAAAGGTACTAGAAATTAGAAGAAACATAAACATGGCAAGGAGAAATGAAATTTGAGAAAAGTACTCAGCCAGAGTTTAATGAAGGAAAAAGGAAATTCCCACAAGGTCAAGGACAAAGATAAGATCCTTCAAAGTGCCTAGTAACAGGTTAACAAATCCAATCTAATTCGAACAGAAAGTTACATGTCCCAAATATGGAAAGACTCATGAAGTTGAATGTCTTTTGGGTAGTAGAGCGTGTTATACATGTGGTAAGACATGACATTTTTTTAGAGATTGTCCTTCCACCTCTGGTGAACAAAAGAAAGTTTCAGCTCGTGTGTTTACCATGACTGCAACAGATGTTGAGGATAATCCATCAGTTGTAGCAGGTGAGATCTCTATCTTTAATATCTTCGTAAATACATTAATAGATTCAGGAGCTATACATTCATTTGTATCACCAGCATATATGAGAAAATTGGGCAAATTACCTGAAACTTTGAATTTAGGATACTGTGTAACTATTCAACCTTGGGAAGTGCTATATTCTGGTCAAGTTTTGATAGTGTGTCCAATAAAGATAGATGGTAGAGAGTTGTGGGTAGACTTAATAGTGTTGGATATGCAGGATTTTGAGGTGATTTCGGGTATTGATTGGCTATTGATTGTAATGGTAAGAGAATAGTATTTCAGCCACCTGGTTAAGACAAGTTTACTTTCCTTGGGTCTTCTAAGAAGAAAATGGTGCCAATTATTTCAATGATAAAAGTAAGGAAGTTACTTGAGAAAGGATATACTGGTTATTTATCAAATGTAATGGATACTAGAGAAGAACTTAATATGAAGCCAGAAGAAGTACCAATAGTTAATGAATTTCTAGAGGTATTCCTAGAAGATCTACCAGGATTAACATCTGATAGAGAGAAAGAGTTTGTTATTGACTTGCTACCTAGTATAACTCCTATTTCTAAGGCACCATATAGAATAGCTCTAGCAGAGTTGAAAGAATTAAAGGTACAATTATAGGAGCTTTTGGACAAGGGTTTCATACGCCCAAGCTTTTCACCATGGAGTGCTCCAGTTTTGTTTGTAAAGAAGAAAGATGGGACTATGAGACTTTGTATTAATTACAGAGAGTTAAATAAGGTCACAATCAAGAATAAGTATCCTCTCCCTATAATTGATGATTGTTTGATCAGTAACAAGGAGCTTCAGTATTTTTCAAGATTGATTTAAGATCTGGATACCATTAGTTGAAGATCAAGGAAGAAGAAATTCCTAAGACAATTTTTAGAATGAGATACGGGTACTATGAGTTTTTAGTGATGCCCTTTGGTTTAACTAATTCTCTAGCTGCTTTTATGGACATGATGAATAGAGTATTCAAGGATTTCTTAGATAGTTTTATTATAGTGTTCATTAATGATATTTTGATCTACACACACTCAAGGGAAGAGCACATGGAGCATTTGAGAACAGCTTTGAGGATTCTAAAAGAAATCCAGTTGTATGCAAAGTTTAAGAAGTGTGAGCTTTAGTTGGAGAAAGTTATCTTTCTTGGTCATGTAGTATCTGGAAATGGTATTTTTATAGACCTAGCGAAGGTTAAAGCAGTAAGTAATTGGTCAAGACCTATAAATATTTTAGAGATTCTTAGTTTCTTAGGATTGGCTAGTTACTATAGAAGATTTGTCGAAGGATTTTCTAAGTAGGCTTCTCCATTGACTCAGTTAACTAGAAAGAACGTGAAATTTTCATTGGGATAATGATTGTGAATAGAGTTTCCAAGAGTTAAAATAACATTTGGTTACAGTTCCTATACTCTCTATACCCACTGGAACTGGGGGATTAGTTGTTTACAGTGATGCTTCAAAGAATTCTGGTGCAAAATAATAAGGTTATTTCCATTGCTTCTAGACAACTTAAAGAATATGAAAGGAAATATCCTACTTATGATTTGGAGCTAGCAGCAGTAGTTTTTACACTGAAGATTTGGAGACATTATCTTTATGGAGAAAGATGTCAAATCTACATAGACCATAAAAGTCTCAAGTATTTTTTTACGCAAAAGGAATTGAATATGAGACAGAGAAGATGGCTTGAACTGGTGAAAAACTATAACTCTGAGATTAACTATTGTTGTGCGGTATAAATTCCTATGTTATATCGCATAAGGGTTAAGTTCGACCTCCTCCACTTAGGTTACATGCGACCTCCTCCGTGTAGTCGTGTGACCTCTTTTGCATAAGTTATGTGCGACCTTCTCTGTATAGGTTATGGGCGACCTCTTCCGAAAAAAAAGGGAAACAAGTCTCTGCTTCGTCAAACAAGAAACCTGCAAGGAAATGGAAATAGAAATCTCCTATTTATGATCGACCAGTTACCCGTTTTGAGTTGTTATCCAATTATGTTGTTACTCGAATTGTATTACCCGATTATATAGTTACCCGTTTTTATAATTAGGAACATTGGGTTACCCTCACCTATATAAAGGGGACTCAATGTTTCAGACGGGGGGGATTCTAATTTTTTCTAATTTTCTAATTTTTAGGCTTCGAAATTCTGACTCCCAATTTGAGAGAGATTTCTAGACGAGACATTGTAACTTTGAGTGCTTGTAATTCTCCATAAAATAGTGAAAAACAGTGGACGTAAGCTCATCTTTTTCGGAGCTAAACCACTATAAAATCCTCTCTCTTTATTTGCTTTGATTAATAACCCAATTCGCATAAGCCACATCTCTTAATTTTTTCTAAATTTATTGTTGATAAGACCTCCATCAACAATTGGCGTTAGAAGGAGGGCTATTCCGGCGGAAGAGTTTGTCAAATTCTACTTTTTTAATAATGGCAAACACTAGAAACACTACCAGAGTCACTGGAACTAGCCAAAACTAACCTCAAAGTACTACTGCTACACAGGCAGACCCTGTTCAGGATCAACCTACTATGACCGCAACTAAAAACCTTTCCCAGAGACAGGATCGTATGGAGGAGACACTGGTGAACCTTCAGCAAGTCACTAACCAGATCAATGACACCTGGCGACGACTTGCTGAAGGGCAGATGGTGACACCGCCACAACACGAACGTCCCAAAGAAGGTCCTGCTCAATTACTTAAGAAAGGAATACAGATCCTAGAGACGAGAAGACACGGCCAGCCAAGAACTCAGCAAGAGCATCATGAAGATCGCATCTCCAAAGGATAAGGCAAGGTCGCAAACTTGCCTCCAGAATCTGGTACAGAGAGTTCAAGTACGAACTGTGATCGTGTACAACCTTCTCGTAAATCCACTAATAGTCAAGATCACTTGAGCGGCGAACAAGGACAACCATCGAGAAGTGTCTTCAAAAGAATCAGCAGAGAGTCGAGAAAAGATCTTGCAGACCTAAGACAGTATTTGGAGCGACGACGTAGTCGTGATCGATCCGTATCGCATCACAACGACCAAAGTCGGTCTCGTCACACTATTTCACTGGATTCCTCTCATAGATCGTAGAAGACTCTATTGACCAACCCGCCATGCATCAGGATAACGAACGAAGGCCGCCTGTGCCGCCAGCGAGGGATAATGCTTTCCCTCTGAACGTCGATGTTCACAACTTAAGGATCGCATTAGATGCACGTACTGGTTGGGACGATGAGCTCGCTGATGGGTATCATCAGTCGCCATTCAGCGAGGAGGTTCGAGCTGCAGCCCTTCCCACTGGATTCAAACTTCCCACCATTAACACTTTTGATAGGAAAACTGATCCACAAGACCATATGGATCACTTCAGTGACTTGATGGAACTACATCGGGTTAATGATCATGCACATTGCAGATATTTCGCTATAACTCTCTCGGATCTGTATTAGAGAGGGGCGATTGCGGCAGTGCACCAGGCAGAACGACGAAAGGCGAGAAGAAGACCAACAGCAACCTCCAAAAATTCAGCGCGAGGTGCGAACTATTTTTGGAGGACCGCACGTTGGAGGAGATTCCAAGAGAGCACAGGACAAGTATGCGCGAGAAGCTCGACAACAGCCGTTAACCAACGTCATGCATCTTGAGCAACGACCATGCAAGCTTCAACGAGTACCGAATATGGATATTACCTTCACAGAGCAGGATGCAAGGGAGGTCCATTATCCGCATAATGACGTGCTGGTCATAAAAATTAACTGTGGAAGCACACAGTTGTGGCGAGTATTGGTCGATAACGGGAGTGCTGTGGACATCCTGTACTTCGACGCCTTTAAGAAGATGGGGTTGAATGAGAGCGACTTGAAGCCTGCCACCACTCCACTCCATGGTTTCACTGGTGACAGCCTGATACCTATGGGCATGATTGAACTGATGGTCAGCGCGGGACCTTTCCAAGGGTTTCATCGATAATGACCCAGTTTTTGGTGGTAAATTGCCCCTCTGCCTTCAATACTATACTGGGAAGACCGACATTGAGGGAACTTCGAGCCGTCATCTCGATCTACCATCTAACAATGAAGTTCCCGACCCAACACGGGGTAGGCGAGGTGCGAGGAAATCAATATGATGCGAGGACATGTTATAATAACTCGCTAAAACTTGCAGCAAATAATGCGACGTCTCGCACAATGATGGTCCACCTGCTAGACAAAGCGTCAGTCGTGGCAGCGGCAAATCGTCAGTCGTGGCAGCAGACAAAGCGTCAGTCGAAGCAGCGAGCGAAGCTCCAGTCGGATCACCAGACAAAGCATCAGTCGTGGCAGCGGGCAAAGCGTCAGTCGTGGCAGCGGACAAAGCGTCAGTCAAGGCAGCGAACGAAGCTCCAGTCGGATCGTCAGATAAAGCGTCAGTCGAACCGTCAATGAAAGCGTCAATCGAAATGACTAGCGAAGACTTCGATCCTCAAGAAATAGACGAAGAGGTCAGAACTGGACCCATTGAAGATCTGGAGGATTTATCATTTGACCTGTCTTCCGGGACTTTAAAGATTGGAATGGAGGTTCAAGGACCTGTGCGAGCTTTATTGGTCGCTTTTCTGAAGTCTAATTTGGATGTCTTCGCATGGCAACATTCAGATATGGTAGGGATTAATTCAAGGATCATATCCCACTGTCTTAACATAGATCCGACAAAGAAGCCTATACGATAGAAAAGAAGGGCCATGAATCTAGAATGCTACGTCGCGTTAAAAGAAGAGGTGAAGAAGCTGCTCAAAATTGGGTTCATAAGAGAGTCTTTCTACCCTGACTGGCTTGCAAACCCGATTTTGGTGAAAAAACCTAATGGGAAGTGGAGGATGTGTATTGATTTCACCGATCTCAACAAAGCATATCCTAAAGACAGCTTCCCTCTTTCGAGAATCGACCAGCTTGTAGATGCGATGTCGGGGCATGAACTTTTGAGTTTTATGGACGCATATTCAGGATATAACCAAATCCCCATGTACGAGCTAGATGAGGAACATACCTCGTTCATCACTGATCGAGGGTTATACTGTTATAAAAAGATGCCCTTCGGACTTATCAATGCGGGAGCAACCTACCAACGTCTTGTCAATATGATGTTTGCAAAGCAAATTGGCAAGACAATGGAGGTATACGTCGATGACATACTAGTCAAATCGGAGAAAGCTAAAGATCACATCAAGCACCTTGATGAGATGTTCAAAATCCTCCAGAGATACCAGATGAAGCTAAATCCCCAGAAGTGTGCATTCGGAGTAGAATCTGGAAAATTTCTGGGTTTTATGGACAATCAGCGAGGAATCGAAGCAAATCCTCAGAAGATACAAGCGTTGATTGATATGCAATCTCCTCATAAACCCAAGGATGTGCAAAGCCTAGCAGGAAGAGTAGCTGCTCTGAGTCGGTTTGTATCCAGATCAACCGATAAATGCCAACCTTTCTTTGAGGTGTTAAAGGGATCAAAAAGGTTCGAGTAGACGGAGAAATGCGAGCAGGCGTTCCAAGAATTGAAAAAACACTTGGGTTCTCCTCCACTCTTGTCAAAGCCAAATCCGGGAGAAGAATTATGCCTATATCTCGCTGTTTCTAAGTATGCGACAAGTGCCACATTAATTCGCGAGGAGGCAAATATTCAGCGACCTGTGTATTATATAAGTAAAAGATTACTTGATGCTGAAACCAGATATCCAGAGATGAAAAAATTGGCACTGGCACTCGTCATTGCATCAAGAAAGCTTCGACCTTACTTCCATGCTCACTCCATTCGAGTTTTCACGAATTTCCCGTTGAGACAGGTTTTTACAGAAACCTGAGGTGTCAGGACGGCTGCTTAAGTGGGCTGTTGAATTGAGTCAATTTGACATCAATTTTCAACCTCGCACTGCTATAAAGGGTCAGGCCCTCGTAGATTTTATTACAGAATTTACATACGATGTCAATCTTCCCACGAGAGTACTTGAAAAACCCGCCTCAAATACATCAAAGTTGTGGAAACTTTATGTTGACGGGTCATCGAATGAAAATGGAGCAGGTGCGGGCATAGTTTTAATCAGTCCTGAAGGGCACAACATTCATTATGCGCTTCACTTCAAATTCCCAGCGTCGAATAATGAGGCCGAATACGAAGCACTGATAGCTGGGCTAAAGCTCGCACAGGAAATGAAGGTCGAAATAATTGAAGTGTATATCGACTCCCAACTGGTCGTATGTCAAGTTAAGGGCGATTATCAAGCGAGAGGAGAGAGAATGATGGCCTATTTGGAGAAGGTGCAGTAATTATTCTTAACATTCGACACTTATAACATTCAGCTTCTTCCTCGCATTAAAAATACCCGGGCAGATGCGCTTGCTAAGCTCGCTTCGACGAAAGATGCAGAATTGTTGAAGGTAGTTCCCATTGAATTTTTTATATCACCAAGCATCAAGGTCGAACCTCAAGTAATTATGCCTGTTGATGAAGTACCGTCATGGATGGATCCCATAATGCGATATATACAAAATGGCGATCTCCCTGAGAATAAAGATGATGCAAGGCGGCTTCGCATGAAAGCAGCTCGCTATATCATCCAGGATGGAAAGTTTTATCGAAGGAGTTTCAGCTCGCCATTATTATTGTGCATCAATGATGAAAAGCACGCTATATTATGAGGAAAATTCACGAAGGAATATGTGGAAATCATTCTGAGGGGCAAGCGCTTGCAAACAAGATTCTTCGATAAGAGTACTTTTGGCCAACTATGAAGAAAGATACATTGGAATTTTCTAGGAGATGTGACAAATGTCAACGAATTGCGACCATTCCTAGAAAACCACATGTTCCTTTAACTTCAATGACTAGTCCATGGCCATTTGCTGTGTGGGGAATTGATATTATTGGGATGCTGCCATTAGCGCGAGGTGGTTTGAAGTATGCAGTGGTCGCAGTCGATTATTTTACAAAATGGATCGAAGCCGAGGCCTTGAGCATCATCTCCACGAAGAAGATGATAGATTTTGTTTACAAATCTATAATCTACCGTTATAGTATACCGCATACCATAATTTCTGATAATGGAAAGCAATTCGACTGTGAC
>JXTB01000100.1:977216-999791 GCA_002914805.1 Parasponia andersonii | reverse complement strand
TTATACATCAGATTTGCCTACAATAAGTACCAACTCTTTAGGCTATGCGACAATTGATCCCATAGTTTCCGCCATTGTATCCATCACATTGGCCACTAGAATAGGCAACAAAGCTTCAGGGATATGTGCCTCGATAATAAATACTTGGTAATTTTTCTCACCTAATGGTACTCCATGAATCATAGGCCCTCTTATTTGAATGATATAACCCGATGCAACAACATCTAGTGCTAGGTCAACCAAGTTGCATTGATTATTTTGAATGTAAAGCAAGGATATGAATTTCATAATATGTATTAAATTGACTCAGATACAAAAATTATGAAACTAAGATAGTACCTCTGAAGTTTCTACTCCCAGAATTGGAGCACCAGGGGCTGTAGTATGAATTTGAATTTCTGGTAGCAGAGGAATATATATATCTAGTGGCAGAGGAAAATATGGCTGAGGTGATAGCTGGGGAAAATATGGCTAAGGCGGTTGCTATGGAAAATCTAACTCAGGCGCCTAGTAGGGAAAGCGTGACTCAAGTGACTAGGGAGCTGACTTTTGATAGGCAGTACCAAATAACTTAGCCTCCAATTCCCGAAGACGTATTTCTTGATTATCATATGTACTTTGCATGTTTTGAAATTGCGTCTTCTATTGATTTTCCTTCTCTTGTTGGAAAGTGAATTGACAAGGCTCTTAGCCCTCCCTAAGGTCTGTGGAATATATCTCTCTAAGTTACATAGGCTTCTATAGAATGTACACGACTAGAGTACTCACGTGTCCCCAATACCTGAGTTAATATGCCATATGAGCCAATTTCCGGAATCTTTTTTTGAGACCCCATATCATATAATTCATCCTAAATGAGATATTAAATTAGTTAAATATAAAAACAAATATACAAACTAAGATTTTAAACAGAAATAAGAGGAACTTACAATTTGTTCTCCCATCGCTTAAGCCATGGGATTGAGATATCCTCTCTGATTGTCCTGACGTGTAACTTTCCATAATTTTGCCCATTCTATTTTATCAGTCGCACGTGTTTTCTTTAGTTCTTCTGCAATGGTTGCAATTTTTTTCCTAGATGTGCGATAAACATACTCATTATATTTTGCTCTTCTCTATTGTTAGACCATCCTTTTTGCCTATGAACACATTACCAAAGATTAGTATTAAACTAAAATAGATAAGTTCTGAAAATACTCCATATATAACTTATCATATCATACCTGAAATTCAGGGGATAGTCGATCTACAACAAATGCAACCTAATCATTTAGGATATGCTTGCAAATGACGGCGGATGAGTCAAAGTCGTAAGATTCTCCTCCCTGTCTTTAGCATCCTCCTTATACATGTATATTATACTGGAGGTTAAGTAGTTTTTAAATTGATGCCATTTTTTCCATAGATTTTATTACAAAGGATCTACGTTTCTTTGCTATGATATACATATATTGTAAATGATTCAAATTAATATTTATAACAATATAAAATACTCATCATATAGAATTCAAGACTAATTAAGAATATTATCTCTTATCACAACATTGTCCCAAATCTTTCCTTGAAAATCGCCCCCACCTTGTGCCATGTGACAATGGTGATCGGAACCATAGTATGAGCTAAGACACCTAAGTAAGTCTCTAGCTCGGTGGCAGCGTCCTTGGTTACTTGTCCAAGGGCTTTCGACATTAGGAAAAAGAGGGCTTTCGACATCTTCTAACAATATTATGAATTCCTTTGGACGATCAACAAAACATTCTTCCGCATTATTAACCATATCAACTAGGTGATCATCTTCTAAATCCATAGAAACATCTTCCATACGAGCTCATTTATGAGAAATATACTCGCTCTATAATTTTTTTCCGTGCCATATCCACTTTGTATAGGATATATCCATCCTATTCATGTACAAATGTCCTCTTACATTGCCAACTGTAATTGTTTTCATGTTACCACACTTGATACATGGATAGGGCATTATATTGGGATCAAGACTATTTTCAAAAGTAAATTTCAAAAAAGCTTCAACTCCTTTCTCATATTGTTTTGTCAATCCATTCTTTGTGATTCAATTTCTATACAGCTTATCTAAATTTCTAAAAAATATTAGACAGAACCTCCCCTTATAAATGGACTAACCTCCGTGTAAATAAACACCAATACAACTATTCTAAACACTATAAGCAATTAACACTCATATACCACTATTTCTCATTCATTTTCGATGTTAATATATTAATATAATCATACAAACATATTCACATTTAAGGTACTAATATTTCATATAAACTTTCATCTACTAACCAAGCATCAAATTGATATAATTATCTCTAATTTAATAATAATTAAGCACATTATAATCACATTAACTATATTCAAGAGTTTCAACTCATAAATCATCAAAACCATACACTAACTAAAAGATTATTACATATTCTACTAACCAAGTGTCAAAAGTTTATATTAATCTCTAAAGTGACATTTCTCTATGACAATATAATCAAATTCATCACCAAAAATTGCATTAACTATACTACAAAATATTATAAACATTACACATTATCACAAACTATAACCTAATGTATAAGGAAAAATCTTAACATACATTGTAAAAATTCCTCTCATATAACAATTACTAGTATAAAGGAACTAATTTAAAACCTAAAATTATAATTCAAACTAACTAAAAAATAAATTTAAAATATTCAATAAAATAGGAAACAATTCAGAAAAATACCTAAATTGCTCAAAATAGTATGTTTGAAGCAAAAAATGAAATAGAATCTACAATACCGATCAAGAACAAACGTAATATACATGGAAAACAAAAAAAAATCATATAACGATCAGATTTTGCAGCAGTGAGCCGAGAAAATTTTAAATTTTTCTAGAACAAAAAAGAGCTACAAACACTCATAGATTTGAGAAGAAAATCCTATAGAATTATTGGGCTCGTCAAAAGGAAGAAAAGGGAACAAGAATCATGAAATTTGGTAGTGATTTGGCTGAAAAATTGAAAAAGAGCCGACGGACCAATTTTTCCCGCTCTCGAGTCCGCTCAGAGAAGAAGAAGAAGACTGCTAGGGCCATGCTCAGGCTCCAGCTGATATAATGCCTTACCACATCGCTTCTGGGGTGAGAGACGTGGTACCTCCTATGTGGATATACCACATCGCTCACCCCAGAAGTGGCGTGGTATGTTTGGCTGCCGCGTCGCTTAATATAAAAGCTACGTGGTTTTAGGACACGTCACGTTGCTTCTGTACAACGTTACGTGACTTTAATACCACGTTGTTTGTTGCTCCAAATGATGTTGTATTAGTGATGTGGCATGTTGCTTTTTTAGTAGCATTTTAATATTTAGAGATAAGATGAATTTCAAATTTATTATAATTATTATACGTGTGGAATTTGAAATAAATAAAACAAATCCTAATTTAATGTTTGGAGATAAAATAAATTACTATCAATAAAATTACCATGTGTTGATACCAAAAGTTGGTATAACAATGGGATTGATGTTTTTGAAGAAAATTAAAGATTAAAGGGAAAATGGGAGAGAAAATAATGAACAAAGGGATTTTAGAGTGGTTTAGCCTTTCGAACAAAGTGCCTACTTCCAATATAGTCGGTATTATTCTCTCACTATACTGGTTACAGGAGAACTTTTAGTTATTTCTTTCTCTGCTCAGGAGCCTTATATTTATAGGTTTGAGGAGATAGGTTCCTATTACAGAAGAGAGCCTTTCAAATATCAAACAGGATTACAAAAAAAGTACAATAAATACGAATTTGAATTCGTATTTATCTCCCCTAAGATCTAGTAAAGTCTTTATTTGAATATTCCTATCTCATAAATTCCAAATATAATCTCTAATATCTTGGAGATTTGAATTTTGGATGGAGGAAATCTCGGGATAAAAATCTACTTGCTATCTTCGAGTAGATGTGAATTTGATGCATAACAATTGCCCCCCCCAGTTCTTGGTGTCACTTTGTGTAGCAAGAACCATTTTGCTTTCTTGTTCTTGCTCGGGTTGCTTCTTCTTGCGAGGAGAAGGAAGGTGTCGAACCAGCACTCCTTTGTCTTCTTATATTTATTGCAAGCTGAAAATGGGGGTCAAGTTAGAAGGTCGAATATTTTCACCGAGTTGATTTTCTTCGGGATTGTCTTATTCGTCAAATTTCTTCAAGGATTGTTCGCATTATACTTAGGAAAATTGTATTTCTTTTTGCATTGCAAGCAGTTTGGTTTTTACATATACTTGAAGAAAGTGTTTATCCTTCATAGTATAAATCATGCAGTTTGACTTAGCAATAATTTTGTTTTAAAATTGCTTTGTTTAAGGATAAGAACTTCAATTGATTGTTGAGGGCTTAATCTTATTCTAGTACTTATCATGATCTACGAACATGATCAAACTATCTCGAACATAGTAGTTTTTTGAATTTTGAATTCTTTGAGTACTCGAACACATGTTAACTCGAATCTCAAACATGCAAACACTCAAATGCTCAATCACGCGAACACTCGAACCTCGAACACTTGAACATTCAGACCTCGAACACTCGAACATTTGAACACACGTACACTCGAACTGTAGTACTAGAATGTGATTATCTGTGTTTCACTACACATTATGCCCCTATAGTCTCGAGGTGACAAAGCAACATGAAACTAATTATTGAAGGAGTTTTACTTAAGACAAATTCAAAAAATGAACTTATCATTCTTCGAGTAGAATTGTTATAATGAAAGAAAAAACACAAGACTTAATAATACTTCCCGTATCTATGCTTGTTCTCATGCCTCCTCTAGGAGGTCGAGATTTCTTTGTGAAAGCTCGTGATTAGTCTCTTGGTTGTAAGCTTCCACCCTTTAAGTTTCTATATTAAGTTCTACCAAGGTCATCACTTCATGCCATATGTACTTTTGAATAGAGCACTCTTGAACTATGTCATTATCTGAAACATTCTTTTATAGAACTTCAAATCTGTACATTACACATCTTGCGATGAATCTAACATTTTACTCGGAGTGATGGATCATAAGGACTCTGCTTTTACCTATTTAGCTTTGTAGTTCACACTTCATGGTAATGGGAAAAGTCTTGTCGTATTGTTGTTTGTAGCCCATCATGTCCTTTCTCTTTGTTGGCCAGTTGAATCCTCGAAGTATGATTACCACGTAATGTAGTGGGACTAAGAAATCTCGTCAATGTAGCTCGTCATCCTTTAAGTACAGAGAGATGGAATCTATCAAGGATGACTTTATTAAGTGAGCTCTTCTATAGATCCAGTCTTCTTCTTCTCGTTGATAACATGAGGATCAAGGTTCTAGTCGATTCGGCCATGGACTCGCAATCTGCAGCTCTCACATCGAGGCCTTTTTCTCAGCAGTCCTGATTGACTGGTTATAGCATTTGAGAGCTTCTTGCTGCTCACCTCGTAGAACTCCATCCTTCTAGAGTTGGGAACTTCATTGCCAAGTGGTGGATCGAGGTGATGGCCTTCAGTTCTTGAAGGAACAATCTTCAAGGACTGCATTGTAGGCCGTTGGGCAATCCATCACGAGAAAATCGGTCATGACTATTGTCTGCCGAGGTCACGCTCCCACAATTAATGCAAGCTAAATTATACCCATAGGTAGAACATTGTCACCAGTGAATCCGTAAAGCTTGGTTGTAGTTGGTTTCAAGTGTTGTATGTTCAAGCCCATCTTCTTAAGAGCGCTTAAGTATAGGATGTCTACCGAGCATCCATTGTCGATCAAAGTTTGGTAGACATGCATGTGGTTGATCTAAAGAGTAACAACTAGCGGGTCACTATACGGATAGTGCATATTGCGAGCACCTTCTTAGTGAAAGTGATCGGCTCGATCTCTCTTCGAAAACTCTTTGTCAGATGACCTTCGCTATGAAGGACATATGTTCTTGGAGCTTCTTAAGTTGAGCGAGCTAAACTTCCAGTAACATGAGGTCCTCCAATGAGAGTCCTGATTTCACCTCGAATCAGGTTATTACGGGCAGGAGAAACTACTTGCCCATCACAATCCTCTCTTCGATTATAGTCTCTCCTTCATTGGTATCTCTCGAGGTATCCCCGTCAGATCAATTCTTCGATCTCATCCTTCAATCATAACATTTATTAATATCAAGACCGTTGTCTCGGTGGAACCAGCAATATTTGTTATGGCCTTTTCTCGCACCTTTCCCCTTAATAGGAGGAGGTCGCTTGTAAGGGACCCTATCCTTGGTGGCCATCAGAACGTTCTCCCTACTATCAATGAGCTCGCTATAGTAGGTGAACTTGGAAGAGTGTGAGTACCTTTGTTCCTTTGTATGACGCTTCTTCTCTAAAGAAGATGCGGCTTGCTCATTATCACCTTTTTTCTTCTTCTTGTTTCCCTTCTTATTAGACTTGTCACCATTCAGATGGTCCATTGAATCTTGTGCATTCTCAACCCGTATGTATTTTTCCACCCTAAGGTAGAAGTCCTCCAAATCGGTGCAATGGACTTTTAAGAGATTCCTCCATAAAGGTGTATGGGAATGGACACCCCGTGCCATCAAGTCTCCTCCCTCTAGTGCCTTCCTTGCTTTGGCAGCTTCTTCGTTGAACCGCTTCAGGTAAGAGTAGAGACTTTCGGTCTTGCCTTGTTTGACATTGGCTAGTACCAAGCAGGGGGTGGCGTAGGCTCTGGAGGCCTGGAACTAGCAGACAAAGTCTTGGGAAAACTATTGCCATGAGGTTACCGATTACTTTAGCTGGTTTTTATACCATCTTTTAGTCCCTTTGGTGAGCATAACGACAAAACATCGACATCGGGCTAAGTGTTGTATCTGATTCAGATCCATAAGATCATTGAACAAGTCTAGGTGGTCTCGAGGGTCTATCTTTCCCTCGTTGGCAGTGATAGTTGGCATCTTGAAATTATCAGGTAGAGGAGCGTCCTGGATCTCAGGTGTAAAAGGCGAGTAGTCTTCTTTCACCTAGTACTCCTTGCGAGTAGCTAGACGGTTAAGCTTGTTCTGCATATGAGCTACCTCTTGAGCGAGCTGGTTATTGACTGGGACTTAAGCGGTTGAACCCCTGCTGGTCGTAGTCCCCAAGGTGCTCACTCTTTGTCAATTCAAGCGATCACAGAGATCATGCCCTCGCTCTCGAGTAGTATCTCCTACTGCTCGGCCAACTCTCTCAAACACGTTGCCAGTGGCCTGTGACCTGGTCGCTTAAGCTCGCCACCCAGCTCAAGTATTCTCTCGAGGTGATCTTGGAGGGAGATATCCTGTCTTCGCCTGACTGGTGTTAGGAACATCTCTTTGATCATGAACTTCCGAGCCCTCGATCTCATGAACTCTCAAACTCAATGAATGGGATTCCTTGTGATCTTGTTGTTTATTGAGTTGAATCCGACCTCGAACATAGTTGTACTACTCTGCCACTCACTTCAGATCACCAGGCTAATCGCGACCTCGAACATGGTCGTGATGCTCATTTTGCAGCTGATCACCAGCCAACCACTCCAAGAGATTCTAAATGGAGTTGACAATTACTCACAATTTTTCCAGCATCTTTTCTTGTTGAAGTTGTCTGGCCTGTAGTTCGGCCATCTCCGCAGCTCGATTGGCATCTTTCATGGGCTCTTTTCTAGGTCACCTCCTGGCTTTGCCCTAAATTGTGCCGATGGTATCGCGGCTTTGGATAGTTTCTGGGAAGTTGTTTGTCATGGCAACAGCCTCAGATCGCATCAGCAGGTCTCCAGTATGGACAAGTTGAGATTTGGTAGTGGCAGCATCTCCGGTTTGGGAATTTTGGCATCTTGTCATCACCATATTTTCAGATTCAAGAAAACTAGAAAAATGGTGATTTTGGCTGAATATTTTTACCGAAAGCCCTCCTTCTAGTACCAAATTATTGATACCAAAATTTGGTATAACAACAGGATTGATGTTTTTGAAGAAAATTAAAGATTAAAGGGAAAATGGGAGAGAAAATAATGAATACAGGGATTTTAGAGTGGTTCAGCATTTCAAACAAAGTACGTATATCCACTATAGTCGGTGTTATTCTCTCAGTATACTAGTTACAGAAGAGCTTTCAGTTGTTTCTTTCTTTGCTCAGGAGCCTTGTATTTATAGGCCTGAAGAGATAAGTTCCTATTACAGATAAGATCATTTCAAATATAAAAAAAATTACAAAAAGATTACAGTAAATACGAATTTGAATTTGTATTTATCTCCCCTAAGATCTAGTAAAGACTTTATTTGAATAATCTTATCTCATAAATTCCAAATATAATCCCTAATATCTTGGAGATTTGAATTTTGGATAGAGAAAATCTCGGGATAAAAATCTACTCACTATTTTCGAGCAGATGTGAATTTGATGCATAACACTATGTATACATGAGATTACGAAAATAAAATAAATCCTAATTCAATGACTGGAGAAAAGATGTAATTTAAATTATTTTTTGGGGGGTAAGTTATATCTCAAAGTACAATTTGGGAGCCTAAATACCAATTTTCTAAAAGCATATATACTTTTTTATAATATAGAAATTTGAGGGAGGGCATATATGCTAATTTTTTACAAATTCATAGGCCTTTTCATGATTCAAAAAAATTTGAGGGGGGGTGGGGGGGAGGGGGGCACCGCCCCCTCGTCCTAAACTCTCTCCATCTTTGCACCCCATTGATCCTAGAAGCTTACTTTATTTGATATGTCAGGGGGGAAAAGTACATCTTGAATAAATTCAAGTAAATGAACAATGAAAAAAGTTTTCTTTTCACGAAAAAACATGTTACATACCAATATGAATTGGGTTGGAGTTATGCGTTATGACCGGAAATCCAAAGTCATAATTTTTAGTAATTTTAAGTAAAAATATAATTGAATATTTATTTCATAAAAAAGTTCAGAGGAAATTAAGTATTTAAAATTTTCATTTTGGTCCTCAAATCATTATAAATTTTATAACTAATAAACCTCTCATTAGTTTTAATTTTATCAAGAAGATATTCACTTAAAGTTTAGAGGAATTCTAGTGAATTTCTTTATAAACTTTTATTAATTCATGAATTTTGTAAAATGAGTTTAATCTAAAACCTCAGGTCTAATATCCAAAATGATTTACATAAAATCAATTATTGTTCTAAGTACTAAATTTTGTAACAAAATTAGTCCCATACATCTACTTAGTTAAAATAATAACCTTGACTAAATAATTAAATGAGAAAAAAATTAAACAGGATATAGTCACTCACCAGCAAATATGAAAAGAACTGTAGGCACAAGCCAAGCAGCTTGTCTAACTATCGAGACTACAATCTCAAATACATAAAAACCTGAAAATGGGAAGAAGTAGGAGGTGAGTACGTGAATGCTCAATAGAGATTAATTTACAAGTTTTTAACCAGAATAAATTACTTACTTTCAAGGTCCTGCATAGTCAGTAAAATGTTCAAACAGTTTCCAAAAATCCAATTTAAAATATAGTCCAAAGGTTTAAATCTTCCAAATCATTGTAAAATATCATCTCAAATCAAAATCATTTTCCACAGGTTCAAATATTACAAACCATTGTAAAACATCATCTCAAAATAAAATTATTATCCAAAAGCTCAAACATTCCAAATCATTGTAAAATATCACATCAAATCCTGTACATATCTATTCAAGTTAAGCACATAACAAGCAATACAATCAATAACATATCCGAGCCACCAAAGCCTAGTAACCATAAGTAAGCAATATAGTGTAAGCCACCCAAATGGTTGGCTACACATGTGTACTGTGTCCGAATCACCTAAGTTAGTGACCGTGAGTATGATATATAATATCAGTACCCTAGATAGAGCATCGTAAGTCCAAGCAGCTTGAAGGGATACCATAAATCCGAGTACCTTAAAGGAGGACCGTAAGTCTGAGTACCTAGTAAGGGTACTGTAAGTGAATCGGCCACATAGGTGTAATGAATGCATTCAATGCTATATGGATGATAGGAAAAAGAATATTTACCATTTTTCATAAATCACAGAATATACCGTGCAGCATTTTTTAATCGACCACGTTCAGTTCTCAAAACTAAATTCTTATTCAATCTGGATTTTATAAAAATTTCGGTAGTATACCAACCGTTTTTATCAAAACTAATAAAATCTAGTTCATGTAGAAAATAATTCCAAAATAAGATATTTGGTATGCCAACTAGTATAATGTTCCTCCCACACAATTTAATTATCAAATTATGTCAAAACAGGTATAAATCACATATTTATCAAATATTTCACAAAATTCCATATTTAATCAAAATATGTGAAAATTGAAATTAAATAAATTTTAAGATCAAGTAATTGAATCTCTACCTCAATCGAGTTACTAGATAGCACAATGGTACTATTGAGAACATTTGATGTTGTTTGGCAGTTATTCACTATTGAGAGCGTTTGACATCGTTTGGCGGTCATTTGGAGGGTCGGAGGTCATTTTCGAACCCTCAATCGCTTATTTTGAAATGTCGTTTTTTCAATAGAGCCTTGAATATGGAGACAGATATCACTACTGAATTTCTAACACTCAAATTAGTTAGGTCAAATATATAATTTGACCAATTCGGGTTCGAGTTGAAATCTAACCCTGTGACACGCAAAACGAGACAAATCCGAGCTATCAAATTTCATTTTCCGTGCTGGTCACTATACATAGTCAATAAATATGTCAAACTTCATATTTTCATAAGTACATAACAAATATAAAGTTTGTATGGTGATTTATTGGTCAGATTGAAAAGTCAATATACAAACCAAATGGCTTAAAATTGTTCATCAATGGCAGAATTAAATCCAGGCAATATTGAGTTGAGATATAAATAACGTAATGATCCTGGTGTTGAGACGAGTTGAACGTGACCATTTTCATGGCCTAAGGTGGCCGAAATAGTTGCCGGCAGCTGAAAGTCTCTCGCGGTGTTTCTCATCAATGCCGGTGTTGGAGAGCTCTGACGATGTCCAGACTCCTAATGCGAGCTCCCATGGTGATGATGCTTCAATCCTTGCCAGTGGTGGCTGTCGTCGAGCACCGGAGTGGCTTCGTCGGAGGAGGACCCATGGCTGCTGGATGTGGCATTGGGTGAAGAGAGAGAAATTCGAGGGGGAAGAGAGAGAAGGAGGAAAGAGAGAGAGAGGCATGTGTCCGTCAATAAATGGACTTTCAATAGTACACTTAAAACCTTATTTTAAAAAGTTTCTCAAATAAGTCCCTCTAATTTACGAAAAAGTTCCTGGTTTCAATATTTTCTTTCATTTAAACCCAAATTCGAATTTAAGTAATTTATTATTATTATTATTTTAATTATCAAAAGACCAAATTATCCTCACAAAATTTAGGGGTTTTACTTTACGTATGTTCCTGTATAACAAAAGAGAAATAACAATACATGAACAGGCAGCCGCTTCCTTGAAGCGCTTCTTAGTTATCATCTAGGTACATACCATGTGATAACTTAATTATCACGTTCAAGCAAAGAGAAAATGAATCCTGGCATAATCAAAGATAAGTAATAAAGTAAAAAGAAATAACGAAACGCTTTCCGTAATGGTCGTGCAAGAAAAGGCTTGGCTTGTAACTCTTTCAACCATCTCGAAAGAAAAAAGGACGGCAATAGGGTTGGTAAAACTATTGCCACTCTGCCAATAAAGTACAAGATTGGGAAAAAGAGCAATCCTGAAGTACCAATCAGCTGTAGAATAGCATCCGCTGGCAGATGCTCGAAACTCGGCTGGGATACTTTCTCGTTCATGACCGATTCTGTTGCAAACTTGAAAGCCTTTATAGTGAAAAATGTGGATACAAAAGTAATCAACATAAGTACGATTTGGTCCACGGATGTCCCTGATCCACCTTGCACTGTGCGATGCAACCTTCGACAAATTGTAATAACAAGACACATTGTGATTGCGCTAGCTGAGCATCGAAAAGCCATCGAATTACTTACAAGAAAATTTTGGAAAGAGGCTTTGCTTTTTAAATTTGCGATACCATCGTTGTTGTATCCCCCTGGGACTTGAATGGCAGCACTATAAGTGATACTTGCAATGATTGTGGCTGCAAGTAAGTTGAGATTGGTCATGCTCTCGAAGTTTCTCTCATTTTCCTTGACGGCTTCTTGCAGTACTTTTGTTGGATCATTACGGTCTACAAGCTCTTCCAGCTCATTTCCTTGAGTTGTATATGCAATGTTTCCTACTTCTGCTTCTTTCATCCGATAATCATTTTCATGGGATATTTTACGTTCTTTTCTCAAAGTATTAGTCTTAGTCATTCTTGTTTCTTTGACAACTGTTCTCTCCAAACTCAGTAAACCGCCTTCTCTTGTTAAAGGTGATATGAAGCTTAGCTGCAAGTGTTTATTTTATTAGGACTCATGAGTATTTTCTAAAACAGAATGGACATTAAAAAGGATACAAAAATATGTTTCAATGCATAAAGTAGTTCCTTCTATAATTGGAGTTCCTAAAATTAGTCAACAGTTTCCTCTTGTTTTCTAATATAAACATGTTAATTTTTGGTCCCCAAAAATATGTGATGTCCTCCCATTCCCTTCTTTTTTGCTGTACAAAGGGATTAAACCCAAACATATATAGAAAATAAAAAATGAGTTGATCTACAAACAAAGTTTACAAAATTATGACTTTTGTTTTTAAAGCTTTACAATCTACATAAATCACTAATAATAACACTAGTACTATATCTATACGTACTTAAAATTCGTAATACTCTATCAACTTGAGTATTTAGTTGTGAACATACCTTTTCAATTGGACTTAGATCCTCATAATTAGTTAATCTGGCAATGTCCAAAGCTGTCATCCATTTCTTATTGGTAACTCCTTTGTCCAATCTTTTGTCATTTGCCAATAGTTCTATACATGCAAAAAGGCCATGGCTAGCAGCTAGATGCAACGATGTATTTCCTTGGTCGTCTTGCTCATTTATAAGATCACTAAATGCCTCCATCTTCAATAAAGTCTCTACCACATTTCTCCATCCATTGTCGACAGCAACATGTAGAGCCGTCTGACCGTTGTTATTCACTAATTCACAAACATCTGGACGTTCTTCGATGAGTTCTTTTACCACGCGACTTTGTCCGTTCTTTGCCGCAATATGAAGAGCAGACATACCTTCACTGTCCTTTATGTAACCAAGTAAACCATTAGTTTTCAGAAATAGTTTGACAGCATTCACATTGCCCAAGTGCGCAGCATAATGAAGAGGCATCCATCCAAAGTTATCTGCTATTTCCAATATCTCCGACCCGCATTTTTCCAATAGCTTTCGAACAATGACTGCAAAGAAAGAAGAGGACTAAATATTGTATTGTATTTTATGTTAGTTTTATTGATGTTCAGAGTTTTTGTTTTTCTGTTCATTGACGATCTACCAAAAAATTAACGCTATTGTATATGCCAATATTTTAGAAAATACTTTATGTTTGGTTTTCAATCTCTCACATCACTTACCCCTTTTAAAACTTGTATTTTTCTAAATGAACTTTTGAAAGTTATATTTAAAACCCCAAAACTTTTGTGACGGTAAATTGGCCTTTTGACCATATTTGTTTTCAAAAAAAAATTAATTAATTAAAAATTAAAATAAAATAAAATTCAAAATTGGACCTAACTGAAAAGGTTTTATGAATCCATGGGCTAAATTAAAATTTTTTTAAAGACTTCAATGTAGAGATTCTTGAACTAGGGAATAATTAGTAAAACTGGAAGTCCATTTATTAAAGGACACGTGCTCTCTTATTTTTCCACAACTTTTTCTCTCTCCTTCCCTCCCGATATCTCTCTCTATCTCTCACTCAACCGACCAAAATGCCAAAAATCTGGTGTTGCTCTGACAATAGCCTTCTCGGCAAAATTGAGCCATGCCACACTAGCCGAGTCCCCACCACGCCACTGAGACGAAGCTCTGTCGGAGATTGCAAAGCTGCCCAAGCCTCCTAATGCCGGGGAAATGGAAAAGCAGCAACAGACATTTTCCAGCATTGATGTCATTTCCGGCCACCTCAGGCCGTGAAACCGGTCCTACTCAAGTCCTCTCCTCATGATCTTTCACGTGATATGTATATCTAAACTCGGATTCAATTTCACTATTTTTGGCAATTTTGAGTTATTTTAGTTTGTGTATTGATTTTTCAATCCAACTACTTAGATCATCAAATAAACCTCATATTTGTGATATACTCATGAAAATATAAATTTTGAGTTATATAATTGTCTATGTTTGGTGATTAGCACGAAAAATAAAAACTAACGGCTTAGATTTATCTCATTTTGTGTGCCGTGAGCCTAGTTCGACATGATCTCAAATCGATTAAGTTATACGTCTATCCTAGCTAATTTAGGTACTAAGAATTCAGTAAAGATATCTATTTCTCCATTCGAGATTCTTTTAGAAAAATGACATTTCAAAGTGGACGATCGAGGGTTCAAAAATGACTCATGATCCTTCGAATGACAACCAAACAACGTCAAACATTCTCCATAGCACTGTAACGCTATTTGGATACTCAATTAAAGTAGGAATTCAATTAATTGATCTTTAAATTGGTTCAATTTTGATTTTTACACATTTTTAATAAATATGTCTTGTGAAATAATTGATTAAAATATGATTTATACATGTATGACATAATTTGATATTTAAAATATCTAGGAGGCACGTCACATTGGTTGGCGTGCTAAATTATCTTGTTTTAGAACTATTTTCTGCAGGAACTAGATTTTATTGATTTTGATAAAAACGGCGATTGCGCAACCGAAATGTTTAGAAAATCTAATTTAAATTAGAATTTAGTTTTGAGAACTGAACTTGGTTAGTTAAAAAATACTACATGATGTATTTTGGTATTTTGTGGAACACAGTACATATTTTCATTCTTATCATACATATAGCATTGCATGCATTCATTGCACCTACGCAGTCACCGAACTTACGGTACCCACTTTTGAGTGCACGAACTTACGATACCCTATCTAGGGTGCTCGGACTATATATCATACTCACGGTTAACAATTTAGCTGACTCGGATACAGTATACATGTACAGTTACTCACTTAGGATGGCTCATACTACATTGCACACTTATGGTCACCAATCTTTAGTGGCTCAGATATATCATTGATTGTACTGCTTGTTATGTACTTGACTTGAATAGATTTATATTGGTTTTGATGTGACGTTTTATAATAGGTTAGAATATTTGAACCTTTGGACAATGATTTTATTTTGAGACTATGTTTTAATAATGGGTTATAATGTTTGAACGTTTGGAAAATAAATTTGATTTGAAATAATGTTTTACACTAGTTTGAAAGATATAAACCTTTGGACAGTATTTTCAATTGGATTTCTGGAAACTATTTGAATATTTACTGACCATGCAGGACCTTGAAAGTAAATATTCATATTAGTTAAAAACCTATAATTGAATCTTTACTAAGCATTCATGTGCTCATCCCCTACTTCCTCCACTTTCAGGTATTAATTTATATTTGGAGTAATTGTCATGATAGATTGACAAGCTTGTTTGGCATATGTATGCTATTTCTTACCTCTTCATTAATTGATTCCTATTTTGTATAATTTTTTACTTTCTATGTCAAATTTATTTAGCTAATAGTAGTGTTTTTACTAAATAGATGTATGAGGATAATTTTGATATTAAATTGAGTTTTTTGAAATACAAATAATTTTATGTAAATTATTTGGACATTGGACCTAAGGTTTTAATTTGACTCGTTTTACCAAAATTTACGAATTTACAAATGTTTCTAAACTAATTAATTAGAATTTTCTCTAAACTTTAAATGAGGGATTTTCTTAAGAAATTAGAACTAATGAAAAATTTCTTGATTATGAAATTTGCTTACTTTTGGAGACTAAAACCTAAAATTTTAAGTACTTGATTATTTAGAATTTTGAAAAATCACGGTTTATTACTATTTTTATTTAAATTTACTAAAAGTCAAGGTCTTAGATTTCTAGTTATGATATTATATTTTTCTAAATTAATAAAAGATAATAATTTTCTCGAAATTAAGCAGAATGATAAGGATTCATCTATTTTTAATGGAGGATATTATTAATTTTTTGGTTACTAAAATTAGTAAAAAAATTATAGTCTCAAAGTATTATTGTGCAGCATCCAAGCTTCAAGATTTAACTTATAAAATCAGAATATTTTTTTGTAGTTCATCCTAGAATTAAATAATAGAACTAATTCAATATTTCAATGGCATTTTAATCGAATCACATACAATCAAATGAAGCCAGTATAGACGGAGAACTTACAATTTTTATTACGAATGATCGCCGCATGCATAACGGTCATGCCATTTCTTCCCGAGAACGAACAAATTGGAAAAGTCTTTTCCAGAATGAAGAGAGCGATTTCGCTAAACTTTCTATCAAGGGCAAGGAAGAGAGGAGATTCACCAGCATTATTTGTAAGAGAAGCCAGAACTGAGTCTTTCTCGATTAGGAACCTCACAATGTCGATGTGACCATTCTTAACTGCTTCATGTAGCGCTGTGTTTTTCTCTACATTCGCCTTCCGTACAGGATTGATGCCTTCTTCGAGTGAATTCGTTTCTGCATAATTGACAAGAAGCGTGACAAATTCCAAGTGCCCTAACCTTGCAGCAACATGCAGCGGAGTGTCGCCTTTCGCATAATTGGTTTGGTAAGCAAGTGAAGGATGAGTGCTTAGGAATTCCTCCGCAGCCTGCTTGTTTCCGGATTTGGCCACAACATGAAAAATGGTGTTTCCTTTGCCACATGTTACCTGAGCAACACCTTTTGAATCCAAATCTGTGAAATATTTCTTCCCAGAATTTTCACTTGTAGGAGTTTTAGATGCAACCTTGTAAATTTTGGGATCCATTGTATTTTTCTTCTCATTATATGCTGACCTATATATACAGTAATTAATATCCCCCTTTTCAAGAGAATTAGAAGGGAAAATTAAAAAATGATAGTTGCATGATTAAATTATTAATGAATATGTCAGCCAGCCTGTTTCCTTGAAATATTGTACGGTTGACCTCTTTTTCATTTAAATTATGTCCCAAATTAAACCGTTGACTCCCTAACTCGTATATTAACGCGGTTACACGATCTCCATGGACTTTTGCATGTATATCTGCATATGTGGACGAACTTTTGAATTCTTGTCTATCATAGACTAATAGGATTCCTTAACGTATTTTTTAATTTCAAAAACAATTTCCATACAAAGGAAAAGAAAAAGAACAAATGTTAAAAAATAGTGCCCCTTTCTCAAATGCTAAATAATCAAATGTGTGCATATATATATATAGGAAGAGACTCAAATAGAGATTTTGGAAAATCACTAGTGAAGCATATAAATAAAAACATTACTATTAGGTATTTGTTTCCCATTGTTGATTTTTTTTTTAAGGAATTATTTTTCTCTTTCTTAACAAAGAAAAATTAGCATTTTTGGGGGGCTAATGGATCTCTTAACTTTTTTGCTTTTTTAATTTAAGAAGTTTTTTCTACAATTAATGTCATTCAATTAATCGATGACGATAAAGCATCAAGATCCTCTTCCAATTGGTGTCTAACCTGCAAAAATAAGCCATATCAATATACTATTCTTAATTAATAATGAGCTTATTTGGTAACACTTATTTAAACAGTTTATTGTTTTTTTTAATCATAAAAGAGGAAATACTTTTTAAAAGTACATTAGGTAAAACTACTATTGTTTTTTGTTTTTAAAATTTGAAAACAAAATTTTTAAAACAAAAATTTCATACTTTCAAAAAAAATTTAAACAATTTTTTAGAATGGCTAACATCAAAATTCAAACATATATAGACTCACATCATCATTTCTCTTAATATTTTCTCTCTTGTTACTATATTTTTGTTACTATCTCTGTCACGACCCAAAATCCGAGCCAGTGGCAGAAGGAGAATTTCACAAAGATGAAAAATTACTTGATTTATTTGAAAAGTGTCAAAAGTTCTAGTTTTATAAAACGATCCATTTAAATAAAATAATTGGAATTTCATGCCGTGAACCACTCCCACAGTTCGTATATACCATCAAATATAGACCGAATAATAATTTAAAAATACGAAATCAAATATAAGTCCAAGTATCATTATCATCCATGCTAAAAATCAAACACCAGAATGGCATACATAAGTTCACAGACAAAGACAGAGTGTAGTAATCTTAGTTCAATGCTAAACAAAACTCAAACGATCCAAACACCATAACAACAAGCTTCTAGCATTACCAAGAAATGAACTACAATCAAGATAACCTCTTACTCTTCCTGATCACCAAGATTGTACTAAACACCACCTGAGGAAGAAGGTAGGAGGGTGAGCATAAAATGTCCAGTAGGAAAAATAATTACTTCAGTCGAAAACATTTTAGTGATGGAGAATTCATGCATGGCTAGTTTAGTCCAAAATATACATATATATATAATCCAAAATGGAAATCTATATATATATATATATATATATATATATATATATATATATATATAAAGCAGTGTAATCAAAACCATTCAATTCATATGCACATGACACAAATCAACCCATACCCATGAGATCTTATCCTCTCATCTGTGGAAACCTAGGATGATGGCACTAAATATGCCTAACAGCCTGCCTGATACCTAAGCCCATACCCAGAGGGGACACTCGTGTGTCGCTTACCAAACTTAGAGGGGTAACCGAATTGCCTACACCAGCCAAATGGGGAGGTAATCATAAGTAACAAAATCCCGCGCAGATTTATGGACTCTACACTGATGGCGGGGTACATAGCACCACACTGTAAACCCACGATGCTAACACGGTGCTCATATATGATCCTATGACATGTGCAATACAGAACTGAAGTGTAAAAATAATTATGCTCGGATTTTTCAATAAAATCAGCATATTAGGTATATAGGAAAACGGGCAACATAACGGCCATATTTTTAATATACCCAAAATAACCTGTACTCAGAAAATTCCCAGAGCAATACAATATGTATACATCATACAATCAATTCCTATCATAGATGTTTAATTGTCTAAAAATCACATTTGTTCTCATGTATCACAGAAAATAAGTTTGATTCGAAAACGATATAAACCAGAAGTAATTGAGTTCCTACCACACTATTGAACCCTCAAGGTGTTATTGATGATCGTCCAGAGGGTCGGGGACTAATTCCAAGCCCTCGATCGTTCTCTTGTGAAAAATTAACTTATCACCGGAGCTTCAAATCCACAAACAGACCTCTCAACTGAATTCCTAGCACCCAAAATAGCTAGGTTAGATTTATAACTTGTCCAATTCGGGTCCGGGTCCACACCGGATTGGTAGCACACAAAACGAGGCAAAATCTCGACTGTCCAGTCTCGATTTCTGTGCCGGTTACCAAACATAGGCAATATATATATATATCAAACTTCCCCATTTTCTGAGTACAATCCAAAAATGACAACAAAAACATCATCCAACAGCCGGATCGAAAACTAAAATTTGAAACTCGAAATACCCTAAAATGGCAACTTTCAATACGGGAAAAATGAAATCGTGAAATATATACCTTGATGATTCTTGCGACGAGACAAATCCAACGAGCCCACTTTGAGGTCAAACGGAGGCCGGAATTGTCGCCGGTGACGGAAACTCCGAAATGCCTATTTCTCCTCCTCCAGCGACGGCGAGTGGTTCCAGCTCCTGGAGGTAGGCGGCGGGCTCACGGTGGCCTGGGGAAGACTCGCCTACGGTTTGCTCAACCGGACAATGGTGGAAGGTGAGGTAGCGACTTCCTCAGTTCTCGGCCGAGCGTGCGCAAGAAAGAGAGAGAGACGATCGGGGGGGTGGACGAGGGAGAGAGAGACTGCATATATGTATATATATATATATATAATTCTTTTATAAGGCCAAATGACCATTTTACCCCTCTAAAAATTGGGTTTTTACAATCTCTCTAGGCCCTTGTAAAAGTGGTATTGTTCTAAAAAATTTTAAAAGTAGTATTTTTCAAATAAAATCTTAAAAGTAATATTTTTCAAAATAAAATTATGAAAATGGTATTTTTTTTTTTTGGGAACTTCTGAATTTATTTAGAAAAATATCACTTGTAGAATTTTTATTTTAAAAATACCAATTTTAAATTTATTTAGATAAATACTATTTTTTATCTCTCCTCATTCTCTCTTCCATTTTTCCCTTATTGCTCTCCCTTTTGAGTGTTTACTTTTAAAAGTAAAAAGTATTAGTTAACAAATATATTTTTATTTTTTATTTAAGAAAAAAGCAAAAACATTAGTCACCAACACATTTTTGTTTTCATAAGTCAAAAATAAAAATAAGAAAAAGCTTGTTTTGTGTTTAGAAAAAAAAAAATAGAAGCATTATCAAACGACACCTATATATAACGGATTTATGGGAATTAACGTCCATTTCTTCTTTCTATTCTCTTGAATACATTATGTTGTGCGGTCCAAAATCCTAAAGTCGCATAAGGGTTATATGCGACCTCTTCCGTGAAGGTTATATGCGACCTCCTCCGTGAATGTTATATGCGACCTCCTCCGTAATGGTTATATGCGACCTCTTCCACAGGTTTTGTGCGACCTCCTCCGTGCAGTTTGCCTTGTCAAACAGGAAACCTATAAGAAGAGGGAAACAAGTAAATGCTATAAAGGAAACCTATAAGGAAAGGGAAACTGAAGTTTCCTATTTGTGATCAACTAGTTATCCGTTTTGAATAATTATCCAATTACATTATCCAGTTGTATAGTTACCTGTTTATACAATTAGGATCCTAGGGACATAAGGTTACCTTTACCTATATAAAGGGGACTCAATGTTCAGAAGGATCATTCCAAGTTGAGAGTATTCCAAGCTTTGGGTAGTCTAAGTTTTTAGTATTTTCAATAGCTTTTCAGTCTTTCTAATTTCCAGACGAGATTGTAACCTTGAGTGTTCGTTATTGTTCAGAAAATAGTGAGAAAACAGTGGACGTAGGCTCATCTTTTTCGGGACTGAACCACTATAAAATCCTCTCTCCTTTTTTGCTTTGATTATTGATTCAATTCACACAAGCCACATCTCTTGATTTTTTCTAAATTTATTGTTGATAAAACCTCCATCAATAATTGGCGCTAGAAGGAGGGCTATTCCGGTAGAAAAATTTGTCAAATTCCACCTTTTCAATCATGGCAAATACTAGAAACACTACCAGAGTTACCATAACTAGCCAAAACCAACCTCAAAGTACCGCTGCTACACAGGCAGACCCTGCTCTGGATCAGCCTACTATGACGGCAACAGAGAACCTTTCCCAGAGATAGGATCGTATGGAGGAAACACTCTTGAACCTTCAGCAAGTCACTAATCAGATCAATGACACCCTGCGACGACTTGCTGAAGGGCAGATGGTGACCCCACCACAACATGAACGTCCCAAAGAACGTCCTGCTCAATTACCTGAGAAGGGAATACAGATCCTCGAGACGAAAAGACGCGACCAGCCAAGAACTTAGCAGGAGCGTCATGAAGATCGCAACTCCAAAGGGAAAGGCAAGGTCGCAAACTTGCCACCAGAATCTGGTACGAAGAGTTCAAGTACGAACCGTGATCGTACACAACCTTCTCGTAAATCCACTAATAACCAGGATCGCTTGAGCAGTGAACAAGGACGATCATCGAGAAGCATCTTCGAAAGAATCAGCAGGGAATCAAGACAAGATCCTACAGACCTAAGACAGTATTTGGAGCGGCGACGTGGTCATGATCGATCTGTATCGCATCATAGCGACCTCAACCGATCTCGTCGCACTATGTCACTGGATTCCTCTCATAGGTCGCAGAAGACTATACCTGACCAGCCCGCTGCGAAACAGGATAACGAACAAAGGTCGCTCTTACCACCAGCAAAGAATGATGCTTTCCCTTTGAACATCGATGTTCACAATTTAAGGATCGCATTAGATGCACTTGCTGGCTAGGACGATGAGCTCGCTGATGGGTATTGACAGTCGCCATTCAGCGAGAAAGTTCGAGCTGCAGCCCTTCCCACTGGATTCAGACTTCCTACCATCAACACTTTTGATGGGAAAACTGATCCACAGGACCATATGGATCACTTCAGTGACTTGATGGAACTACATCGTGTCACTGGTCATGCACGTTGCAGATGTTTTGCTGTAACTCTCTCGGGAGCAGCAAAGAAGTGGTTCCAAGGAATCAAATCCTGCTCGATCTCGTCCTGGCAACAGCTTCAGACAGAGTTCTTAAGGCAGTTTCAAGCCGCAAAGAATTTCGCTATTCCGCTTGTTAGTTTGTCTGCGATCCGGCAAGGCCCAGAGGAGACTCTACGGTCTTATCTCAATCGAATCACTTCAGAGCTAGTGAAGGTCAACAACCCACCTGAAGGAGGAGTTCTTACTCTTATGATGGCTGGGGTGCGACCAGAAACAAAACTCTGGGAGGAATTACTGGAGCGAG
>JXTB01000100.1:950704-972136 GCA_002914805.1 Parasponia andersonii | reverse complement strand
GTTTATACAATTAGGATCCTAGGGACATAAGGTTACCTTTACCTATATAAAGGGGACTCAATGTTCCGAAGGATCATTCCAAGTTGAGAGTATTCCAAGCTTTGGGTAGTCTAAGTTTTTAGTATTTTCAATAGCTTTTCAGTCTTTCCAATTTCCAGACGAGATTGTAACCTTGAGTATTCGTTATTGTTCATAAAATAGTGAAAAAACAGTGGACGTAGGCTCATCTTTTTCGGAAATGAACCACTATAAAATCCTCTCTCCTTTTTTGCTTTGATTATTGATTCAATTCACACAAGCCACATCTCTTGATTTTTTCTAAATTTATTGTTGATAAAACCTCCATCAACACATTATACCAGCAGGCGTTAACCATTGTCACGCCTCGATTCTCGAGTCAATTGCAAAAAGAGAATTTTATAAATAGAAATTTAATAGTTATTTTAGAAAAATTTATAAAAATAATTTCAATGTAAAATTTTCACAATTTTGCAATTATCATTAGAAGTAGATTGATAATAAAATTTATAAACAAAATCAAGTATCATCATCACTATTTTCACAATCTAGTATAATAGTTATGCAGACCGAATCCGTGATACAGGCCCTTAAGTGTTATTACAAGCCACGATAAATAAACAGAGTTATTTCACATAGTTTCCAATTATTCAAATGGTAACAAGCTCTTCACTATTCTGCTTCTGCATTCCCAAGGTCATACTAAGTACTATCTAAGAGGGGAAAAATAAAAAGTGAACATTCACATGCTAAGTAAAAATTCAATTTCCTTATTGAATGGATGCAATTTCTAAAATCTGCATAGTTAGTACTTTTCAAATCTATATATAAAACAAGTTTGTAAAATAGTTGAAATCTAGAATAATTACATATTCAAAACTAAAATCAAATATACAAAATTGTACATATTATAAATTAACTAGGTGTAAAAGTGAGCTCTCATCCTTTCAACACAGTCCTTTAATACCTCTGTAGCAAAGGCACCCAACAACTTGATACTTTCTAAAGATGTGTCAGCAAAAACCTGTGTAGGGGCCTAAGTCTCTCACCTAAAGCTATAGCAACTCGCCAGCAATCTAAACTACCGTGATGTAATAATGGAAATCAAGTGTATGATCATATGGTATGTACAAAATATAATAATTCACAATAACCATGCATTCAAGAATCAAGCAAATTATGCTTTAAAATTCCACTTGGTATTGTTTTGAGGAATTGAAATATCGTTTCTCGTTATTAATGTTTATTTTGTAATTTACGATCTTACAACACTCTGATTTTTTATAAACCAAGCAATCAAATGTTGTTTTCAATAATACAATAGTTTGTAAAATTTTGTAAATTTAGCTTTTCAAATATGTTGGCATTTTGTTGTACACTACTAATATGTTGCCTATTGAAGCACAATATGATGACGGTGGATGTTTAGTGCTATTACTCACAACAAAAGATGATAATCTTGAGTTATGTTATTTATATTGACATTTGAGACTTGGGGTCAAGATTTTCCTATGGATCAGGGAGGGATGTTGACCTAAATCTCCAGTTTCTAGAATCAATTGTATTGACAATAGTCAACTGTCGTTGAATGCATCTATTTTGGATGCACTTAGCTTTATTTTTTATCTTTTTTCCTAGCGTCGTGGTCAACAAATAACACTTGGCTTGATTAAGATAGTCATAACTTAGAAAATTAGCTTATCTATTGGAAGAATTCCATCTTCCTATTCAGTCTCTTATTATAAAGTTCAAAATATTTATAATGACAGATTTATTTCCTCATAAAAAAAATATGTAGGCATTGATTTAAAACAATCTACTTTGTTGGGAATTTGAATCTTCCTCTTCCTCATCCTTTGGCAATGACTTCCATTGTCGCAGTTTTTGGTGAAAAGGTTATAGGTTCTTGGAGGAATCAAATACCAACTGGAAACTTTGAGAATGAAATCTCAACTTCGATCAAGATCAATATCTATAATAATATTGTTGTGATCAATATCTATAATAATATTGTTGTGATCAAAATCAATCCAAAGATCAATATCTATAATAATATTATTGTGATCAAAATCAATCCATCAATCAAGTCGTAACTGTAAGTAATTTTACTTACACTCCTCATTTCCTATCTATAATTTTTACATAGATTTTTATGTAATTTATATAGACAAAGATGTATTTACTATGGGTTTCTAGTTTTTCTAAGATTAACAGAGGATTTTGTGTGGCCATTTCTGTCATGGAATGATAAAATATAACTCTAATATAATACCATAACTGTCCTTATCTGCTTTAATAACTTTCCTACAAAAATATTGATCTTTTATGAATTTATTTTACAGAAGGCAGAACACAAATCGAATAAATAATTAATTTATATACATATAATATAAATTAAGTACTCAAACTGTTCAAATTTAAAATTAATACACAAGAGAATTATCCTTTTAACTTCTCTCAGGAAGGAATAGATTTTATATCTTTAAGTTACATTCATAGTTATCAATCTTATTATGTACTCAAGATTCAAGTAGTTCAACTTGTTTAAAAAATAAAACTTACGAGTGGGTTATAAAACATAATGTTACGAATAGGAGTCTATATCTACTCAGAATTAAGATTGATCTATATATAACCATCTTTTGACATTATTTGAATTCTCTATAGTTAATAGAATTTACGTAAAATTCAAATTATGTTTAGTCCAATCTTTTATAATATTATTATATAAAATTCCTCTATTATAATATCACTACATTAAAAGTCTAGATAGAGATGTAAAGTAGACTGGGCTGGTCTGGCCCAGCCCACATTCGATAAGCTCACGCGGGCTTTGTACCAGGCTTATGCACAGCCTGCATAAAATGTGGACCGGCTGGCCTGGCCTCTATTTCTATCAAGGAGCTCAGCACGGGCCATAGGCCCAATCTATATTTTATACAAACTTAAGTAGATCGTGCCTATGCAAACTGAATATGGGCCAAAATGTAGGCCTAATTTTATTGTTGTTCTATACTTTAAAATATCAAATATATACCTATATGGGCTAAAACATGAGCCTAAAACTTTTTAAAAATTTGAATAAATTAAAAATAAATAGAAATAAGTAAATAAATAACATTAAAAATATTTAATTAAAAAAATTATTATTTTAATTAAAAACTATATTCAAAATTATATATAAACTGGCTACATGTGATCCGAATGTGGGCCTGTAGAAATATGGATGGAACAGGTCGGGTCGGGCTGATGGGCCTATTACTGAGGTGTAGGTCAGCTCCTACTATATTTACCAGGTCGGGTTGATACCGTACATTTTCTACGAAATGGGCCAGCCCACAAAGCTCAGCCCATATTGACATCTCTAAGTCTCGATAAGACTATTGCATTCTCAATATCAATGGACTATACTAATAATATTTAAGTGAAGATCCCGACTTTAATTAATTATTACGTATTATGTTTAGTTTATTATCTATGAACTAAATTCTTATGCATATAACACCTATAGATTAATGCTATGGCCATATTAATAAACTAGAGATTTTCTAATATTTATTAGACATTCAAAATAGACACAAAATCAAATAGAAAAATGGCATTTTATTTATTCAGCAAAAATCCAAATACATACTTTAAGGGCATTAACCCTAATAGTATATTCATTTATGTAGTACTTTGTACATATATATATATATATCATTTATTATGTTATTAACTGTTACTCTCATCTTAATCCACAATTTCCCATAAATTCATGTCCATTTGGTAGTTAAAAGGTTTTTAAATTATTTTTTAAGATGTATGAGTTCGTGGAATTTCAGAAAACGAACCTTACAGCCACCAATGAAAAATCAAGCTTAAGTAGTACATTCGTTCTTTCTCTTAATATATTCATTTATGTTCTTGGTATATTATCATATATACCAATTCCATTAGTACATGCATAATTTTCGGAGTTACAAATATTAAGCTTATAAATAGATCTATTATGACTAAAAAAATATTTATATCAAACTTAAGACTTATGGCCGTTGGATCAAGCTCCATCAACTATCTAGGACGGTAGGCAATACACACTAAGCACAAGAGTATCAAAGGTCTCATACACTAGGCAGATTGTCAGCTACCCATCTCTGCGTGTCATCCCGTGTGACTTAGACTCTATGTACCTACTTTTTTACCCAGTCACTGTTGGTTTTTCTATGCATATTGGAATAACATTAAACATATATGCCGCAGAGTAGAGTTCAAAACTTTTTATTTGAAACAAATTTCACGACCAATATACATACATGATCTAGATTCTAACATACATTAGTTCATGAGTTATGAGAAATACATGGATAATCGCTTTCCAATTTTGTGCTCTTCAAGAATCTGTCTTCAAGATAACGAACTCCATAATTCTCAGGTCTTCTCTTTTATTCTCTAGAGTTTGCAAGTAAATTCAGTGTATGGGTACTTTTCTTGAATCCCAATGAAAAATGAATGCAACAAATAAGAAGAAGAATATCTTCTCCTCTTGCTATGACTGAATCCCTCTCAACCTCACTCTCTCAATTTGTGTGTCATACTTTGAAGAATAATATTCAATGCAACATGCTAATGGTTGTGATGACTCAACTAAAGAGCCCTTTTATACGAGAGTATGCAGTCAAACCTAATGGGTTTATTGGGCTCAACTGATAAGCTTATTGGGTCCAGACTATTATGTGAACTAGAAGAGGGACCTAATAAATCTAAATAGCCCAAGTCCCAATAGTCTTTCGATAAATATCATATTAACATCTTATATGATATTTATCAAATTACTATTAGTATTAGAGACTCTCTACTAAAAGCTAAATGCGACGCTTTTAGACTGCATGTCATATATTTTCTGTGAAGTCCATTAACATCACAACTAGCCAATCCTTTAGCATATATTATACCAATTATATTATACCAATAGTATTACCCCTGATACAATGTCATACTAAAAAGTTGAAATTACGTATTAACCCTTTAGTACTTATCTATCTATGAGTTACTATTTTTCATCTATTGGATATAATATGATTGTTGTATTTTATACTTGCCAAATATAAATACCAAAGTGAATATTGAGGCTCTGGTTTTAATTATAATCCAATATTCATGAAAAACCTCAAAGTGACATTATATGCAGTATCTAAAACTATAAGTTGTAGTTGTCACTATCAAAATTATATCTCCTAATATACCGCAATTCGAATTATACTTTATAGGAACTAGTCCTTTCGTAATTAAAGAGATATAACTAAAGAAATTAATTCCAACAAATAGATTGGATTAAGATAAACTATAATAATGCTAGGTTATTGATAGTAGAATATTGAATTATGGTTCTTAACCTCAATATCTATATCATTTGGTTTAGTTCAACACATCTATAATATATTTGTAATGTACTAGTATTTCCATCTTAAGTCATACACTTTTTGGTCTAGTTCAACACATCTATAATATATTTGTAATGTACTAGTATTTCCATCCTAAGTCATACACTTTGTTGATCGGAGACTTCATCAATCTCATTAAATTAGATAAAACTATATTCTATAGCTAAATAGAACAATCTATCTCTAATAACAAAAGGTAAACATTTCAGTAGATATGATAAAATATAGAATGTGGTCTCTCACTAGAGAACTCATCTTAGAATAATTCTTTATTTTACCATCATATCATAGAATCTTGTTAATGTTGTTAATGTTTGCATAGTATAAAATCCAAGTATCATAATATACATTAAACATGAATTTAAATAATAAATAAAATATGACATTTATTAATATCAAGCAAACAACACTTAAAATCCTATGTTACATTGTTCCATGAAAGTAACTCTAAAATAACTGTCTTTTAGTGCGCTTCCCACTAGTTAGTTAGTCACATCTAGTAAGACAAGCTGCTTCTTCTGTCCACCAATCTAGAACTGCCATGTGGATCCCATTATCCATCAAAGACAACTGTAGCCCATTTCGGCCACACCGCTTTCTCCCTCTTTCCTCAGAAGTAATCTCTACTGTTCATTTCTTAAACTAATGACTCAAAATTCACTCAACTTTCCTTCCCTCTCCTTAGATTTAATCTGAGCCTTCTGTGTATGGTATCTAACGGTCAAGAATCAAGTGACTCTTTATACTTCTCATCAGCTAGGTTTTATTAGAAGAATTAGCAATAAGAGCCTCCAAGAACTCCATTTTTGGAAGAGAAAAACATACAAAAGAGCAAATAAATATAGTTTTATACTCTATGTTTTATTTTTTATTTCAATTTTATTTTCAGTGAGAAATTTTGATAGTGAAATTTAGAGAGCAATTTGTAAAAGCAATTTTGGAGGACAACTTTTAATAGGACATCACAAGCTCTTCCAAAATGGGAACTACACCAAAATAGTTTCATTCTCAACGTTTTCTCCTTTATTTAATTTTTATACCCCTTGTAATGCTTGGATAAAATAGGAATTGTTCTTAAATTTTACTATGAGCTAAATATTTTTGTATAAAGTTACAAAGTAACTCAACCATGTAGCTTGAATTTATTTTCCTCTTACTTAATTATCAATTTTAATTTGTTTACTCTATTTTGTGCTTATTACTTCTAATTAATTGGCCAGTAATTATATGATTTTTTGGAAACCATAGTAAAAAAGAAAATAGAATTATGTATTTAACCATAAATAAATTGATATACATATAGGTGAGATATGAATATACTTGCTTCGTATGTGTAGCCATCAGAGAGTGTTTATGCTTAATGATTCTTTTTTAATTTTAATCTTCATAGAAATATAGTGGATTAGGCTCGATAGAAATTTCTACTTGATTATCGGAAGAAACTTATAAGTAATTAAGGGCACTTGGCCAACAATTTCTTGACTATCGGAAGAAACTTATAGATAGTTAAGGGCACTTGGCCAACAAAATAATTTGATAAAATTAATTAAAGAAGGTAGAAAAATACGAGTGGTTGGGTGATCTAGTAATCCCGTATATTTCTTCTCTTTATTTATCTATTTCATTGCATTTACATTTTTATTTTTGTTTGATTTATTTGTTTTTGAACTTTTCATTTTATTTACGGTTGTTTGAATAATATTAAAATTGAATTAATGTTAGTGCTTAGCATAGAATTAGTATCCAATCTTCTTCGGGATTCAATACTCTACTTCATAATGCACTTGCACTTGCACTTGCACATATACAGGTACCTGTAAATCTTAATCACACACTAGACAAACACCGCCCACTACTACTAGTTCAACACGTTTCCAAGTTAAACTAGTACATGCTGCACAAGGGATGTTGAGCATTAGTCATCTTAAATAGTTCTTGATTTTGCATTTAAATGGTCCAGTCATTTACGTAAACACTTCATACTGGAATTCCATGACATCTAATTATCTTTTCTGTTTCACCGCAATTACAAATTTCTCTTCTTCTTGTTCTTTGTACAGGGTAAGCAAAGAGAGTTGATTCAAAATTTGCTCGAGACACAGGAAATTTTCTAAAGCATTGTTTCTAGTGACCATAAACACACTTATCTAGTGTAGCATTATGAAGAATTTTACAAAGATTATATATATATAATATATATATTTATATATATATATACTGAAGAAAAAAGGAAAAATAAGTAAATTATAAAATAAAAAAAAATGGACCAAAAAAAACCGGAAGTGACTGGCATAAGCAAACGGAATCAATTTCGACTAATCTTCGACTAATCTATGAGTGCTTAAAAAAAAAAAGTTCAGTTATAGAACGATGCATTTGGGCACTAGCCGAGAAAACTTGGAAACCAAAGTCGTTGCTCAACGTAATTTAAAGCCTCCTTATTTTCTTTTTCTTTTTCTTTTTCGTTGAAAACATTATTTAAAATAAGCGGTTGCATGATTTGTTACCAAAAACTTCTGGTACAAATATCAGGATATACCGATATAGAAGTTAAGGGTTAGGCACTGAAATAGATCAAATCAACAACAGCAAAGCCCTAATAATGTCTTCGCAAATGAACATGAGATAAACATCTTTGGTCGTAATGCAACATCTTTTGTCAGTTTTTTTTATTATTATAATTGTAATTATCAATATTATTGTTATTATTATATTAAGGAGTTGGCCTTAATGTAATATCTTTCGTTAGGAAAAGAATTTGGATCATAGCTCAGCTATAGTTTTTTTTTTTTTTTTTAAAGGTGATAGTTACCCTATATCAACCTTGACCTTTGATGTTAAGGTCCCAGTTTGACACTCTCAATTATCAACCTCATAGATCAATTCAAGTTTAAAGAAATGGAAAATGTGACAGCAAGAAAAGTAGGAAAAATAAAAGATTTGGCCACAGTATACTACTCGGCATCATTCTAGTTGACGGATTAAATGGCTTTGCTTGCACATGTAGGAAGCGGAATGGATGGATAGGGTTAAGACAGCATTGAATAGAGCAGTTTTTGCGACTTGTGCTGATGCAGAAGTGTCCTCATACCTTTGCAGGAGTGCAGGAGGCTTCAGTTCCCCTAGTGTCATGTTCTCAGCAACATAGAATCTCTCTCTTCCACAGCCACAGTACGGCCGTTCGTATTGAGATCCAGAGAATGCCTGATTGGTCCAAGCCATTAATCAAGCCGCATAACATGGTATCCATGGTGTGACTTTTTGTTCATATAGTAAACTGCTATTAATGCAGTTTAGCTGTAGAGTAACAAGTTGGAAAATTTCAAGTTAGAAAATAGATATCTTACAGTGCTGAAACTTAATTAAGATCCCAGCTTAGAAAAAAAAAAAGAAAAAAAAAGGGGGGGCTGACTGGGAACGTGCTAGAATTAGTTGCAAACAAACCTTCTGTGGTGTGGCATTGGTAGATTTATTTTTCTTTAGCAGCTGCAGGATTGCGGCCAAACTGAATAACCATCGGCTTGCCTTTGAACTCATAGCCATTCACCAGATTCTAAAACAAAGGATTTTAACGGCATAAGAAATAAGTAGTTCACTTTTCATGTGGGCCAGATAAACAAAGTAGAGAGACGTCATTTAGAAAAAGGTAAACAGCATACGTAATGATCTAAAAGCCTTCATGAGCTATAAAATTAAGTTCACTGAGATACATACCAAAGCACGATGGGCTAATTCAACTGATGGGAATGTCACAAAAGCTTGACCCCTCATCCTTCCTTCCTGACAACAAAAATGATCATGTTTTTAATCAGTGCGACCTTTATCCAAGGTGACTGCTCTATGAGAAACCACACTTATCAGGGAAAACAATAATCCATAGACATTCCAGTTGAAGCATTGACCTTTTCCATAAAGACACATCTTTTGTAATGGAGAAATATGAGAATAAAGTAAACAAGTTTGCTCACTAGTATGCTAATTAATAACAGGGTTCTCTGATTGTGCCTACCTTCAAAAATGAAAAAAAAAACATTGCAATGTCCCTCCCACGACTGACAAGTCAAGACATTTTCCTCTTAGGAAAAGGAGAGGATTTATCATTTTCAAGAAATTTTTTTCTAAAAGTTTTGTGGCAATTTGTTTCATGAAGAACAGCAGGTAGTACATAATTGCAAATATAGATAACCAAAACTTCTTCCTCAAGTAATTTGAGGAATTTACTTTAGATTTGCTTTTAAGGAACAATACAAGCTCTGGCACACATGCATTGCTGGGTTTAGATAGATTGACTATGATCAGATGTCATACCTGCATTAGTTTCACACCAAGACTAGATTTGGCTACATCAGTACTTCCAAACAATGATCCTACAGCACAATATAAGCATGATGTAATAGATCAGAATCGGTTATTTTAATTGCAAAATGCAGCAGGTAATCGATTACAGTCGTAAGCATTTAAAGAAAACAAATGAACATTTGTATTATGATCAAGACACAGATATGCTTCCTTCGAAGCACTTCACCCTCTAAAATAGCAACTTAGCTAAGATGTGGGAAGTGGTAATATGAAATATGATTATTTATTCTGCTTCGTTGTCCAAATGAGAAATTTAAAGAGCACAGAACAATTTAGGGTTTAGGGAATTGACAATTTGTTTAACTGTGATAAGGCTTTGCTGCTTAAGATGTTATGGAGGTTTCAAATGGAGTAGAAGTCATAGTTTAGAGTCAGTAAAAGCAAGTTCAAACTTAGAACAAATAGTTGGGGGATTCTTTTGAGGCTTCGGGAGTTATTAAGAAGCCTGTGGAAGTTTCTCGTTGTTATCATGAGTTTACTAAGCATATTAACATAAAGTTGGGTGATGAGGAAATGATAAGGTTTAGTGAGGACTCTTAGGTTAATGAGATGCCACCAAAAGAGCAATTCCTGCTGTCATATGAGCTGGCCATAGCTCATAATGTGAGATTTATTCACTAAGGCGTACAGATTCGTCTATACAAAATGGAAGCTATTCAAGGAATCTATGAATCATTAGGAGTTTGAATGAAAGGGAGTTGATTCAGATTTCATATTTGTTAAGGGCGCTGGATTCTGTTAATATCTGTGAAGAGATAAGTGATCAATGGTTGTGGAGGAGAGCTTTTCAGGCAAGTCTATCAGGAGTTAACTTCAAATGAAAATACTCAACCTTTCCATTCCTTTTATTTCATACAGAAGACTTGTGCTCCTACTAAGGTTAAGCTCAGTTGGGAAAGTTAAACACCCACAACCTTCTTCAAAGAAGAGGCTGTAAATATCACTATCTCCGGGATGGTCATTCTTTGCAGAAAGAACAACGACTCCTTGGTGCTGTAACTTTACAATCAAGAATGTTGAAGGAATTGTGGAGTTTCTTGGGTCTGCTCATCATTGTGTGGACATTTTCAGTTTGATGTTTGGTCAACAGGCTATGGTGAAAGAAAGATGCTATGGAATGTAGCTATCATGGCTATTGTTTGTCATTGTGGTTGAAAAGGAACAGCCGGATTTTCGAAGATTCTATAGGAGTTGTGATTTCTTGTGGGCAGAGTTAAGTGTTAGGTTGGCCTTTGACTCACTAACGTTAAAGAGTAAAGATATGTTGTTTTCATATCCTATGAGGGAATGGATATTTGTGTTGTAATTTAAGAAGACAAGACTGTCTTCGTTGTTTATTATTTCTATTTTGCATTAATACTATCTAAGTTTGTTATAATAGAAAAGGCATAGAACAATTTTTCTTTTAAAATTACAGTAATAAAAGAAATCCTTTGAAGTGAGAGAGTTTTAAGTTGAGATCAAGTTTTCCTGTCATGAAATGAAAAAGGATGCCACAAAATTTTTTATTCTTTTATTTTTTTGAGGGAAATCACAAATTTGTTTTAGTAGAGTAGCAAAATTGCAAAACACTAAGCGGACGAAAAATAATTGGATATGAATTCATCATGGGATGAGAGCCCACCAAATATGTAGTAGAAGTCATCGACAACAGCATCCTTTGCCAAGTTCTTTATATACAACACAGAGGCAGGATTCCCAGCTTTATAATTCTGCAAAAGGGAAAGTTCATTATACTCTTTTTTATTTGTCAAATTACCCAGCAAGCAGCAGAAGAAGAAACTAAAAAAATTGATGACTACGTTCTTGCCACACTCGATACAAAAGTTTAATGAAGCATCAATCCAGAGTTATAAGTGAAATAAATGAATAAGAGAAAACTAGTTTAAACTTCTCCAAAGTTATTCCTAGGAAAAGTTACTCCCAGGACTGAGACATAAAAACTCGTGTGCGCAAACTAAGATTTATTTTTTCACCACAACATCCAAGATTAAAGTTGGTACCTTAAACACTGGAAGTGATAATAATTCCTCCGGACCTAATTTTCCATTCTGTATTTCCTCTGGACTAGCATAAGGTTTGTTATCTAAATACTCTATTTTAGGATCATCTGTTTCTTTAGCAACATCATCATTGTTGTGTTCCATCTGGAATGCCTTATGCGCAATTTTTATCTGACAGAGAAAGAAAATAAAAATTTAAAGATAAAACAAATAATCATATTATCATCCATCATATATATTAAAAAGTAAAAAGTAAATAATTAACTACCTGTAGCACAGGGTTCCTCTTTTTTATAACTGGTATCTCTTTTGGTACCAGAGTGGCTGGTTTTAATCCCACAGCCTCATGAGCTACATCTTTATCAACTGCAGGGCCTAGAATAGCTTCTCGCCTGACACGCTTCAATCCTCTTGAAGCTCCACTAGAATTGATATTTTCAGCCTCCTAGAAACAATAAACACGAAAACAGAACATGAAAATGCATTACCAACAGATGGATCAAGACATCCCACGCAAATTTACATTTAGATTGTACCGTTTAGAGTTAAAGCTATGTCCACCTAATTCTAAAGATATTAGTGTGAATCAAAAAGCACAAAAAGTCTACTTCTGGAATATTAAGATATCAACAAGAAAAAATATGTATATAAAATATAAATATGCATACATACACACACATGTAAATATATAAATGCATATATATATATATATATATGGTTGCCAATCCAGTAGGTATTTATTTTTTTAACCTATGTCTAGGTATTTTTTTTTTAGCCATTAGATCATCATCTAATGGTGATCTAACGGCTATAATGATGTACATGAAAAGACGTACATCATTAATGTTATTTCTCTCTCTTACTTTTAAATATAAAAAAATGTGCAAGAAAAATTTTCATTGGCCAAAGTGATATCAATATATAGGTAAAAAAAAATACCTATTGGATTAGTGCCCTATATATATATATATATGTAAGTGCGTTACTAACAGAAAAATCAAGACGCCCCACACAAATTTTCATTCAGACTCTACTCCTTAGTGTTAAAGCTACGTCCACATGTGTAAAGATATTAATGTGCATCAGAAAGCACAAAAAAAGTCTACTTCTGGAATATTAAGATATCAACGAGAAAAAATATGTACATATAAATAAACACACACATACACACACACACACACACACACACACACACACACACATATATATATATATATATCAGCTTTAAATATTTTATAATCTCCAAGGAGCAAATTAGGAATACTGCCAAGATTTGAGGAATTTTACTTTTGCTATTGAATCTAAGTATGTAATAAATGTGCATATGCACAAAATGGAATAGGTCCAGATGTGTTAGCAGCCAAAAGCTACCTCATCCGAAGAATCCATTTCTGACTCCTCACTAGACAATTCTGCTAATGGTTGCTTTGTCGATTCAACAGGGGGAGGAGGAGGTGGTGGAACAGGTGCTAAAGGTGGTAGAGGCGGAGTGGGCATAGCCATGCGAAATGGAGCTGGAATATTCATTTTATTCATCAAATGCAAGACCTATAATTGCAGACATACTTGTGAGTAGTATGATCCTCAAATCCCTTTAATTAAGTAAATATTAGTGACAGAACCAATTCATGGAAGTTGTGAATTCTTCTAGAAGCTCTAGATGAGATTACACAGAAGAGAACCTGTGTATAAAAGCGAGGAACAGCAATTAGAGCATTTACAATGTTGGTGAGGATGTTGCCATCTGGTGGAGGGTAAGCATACCTGTAGTAAAAGCTTCTTTCAGTAAAAGCAATCCAACCTGAATCTATCTAGATCCATAAACCTAAACATCCTACACAAGAGAGAACATAGATATAACTTTGTGCACATATCATATTACAAAAATATAAAAAGTTCAGGCAGGCAATATACTAGATACTTGAAGTTTTGGCACCTTATGATCGACTTCTTTTATTCATATATCGAAGAAGTATATAAAATAGGTAAAATGCCAATGAAGCAATTGAAGGAAGTAATGGGACATTGAAAATGGCAGAACGAAGTTGCAAAATCGCAAGCACTTAGATAAATGGAGTTCAACTAAGGCTTTCCTATATGGTTGCAGGCACAACAAAGCTAATTTAACTAACTTGTGTTCTAATTCATGAGATTCTACCGTTTTTTATTTCTTTTTAAATTGATTCCCTATTTTCCTCATCTAATTCTGGTAATAAAAATAGGCCTTTAACTGTTGTGATTTCCAATTGGCCATAGACATACGAGTAATTCTATTCATCAATACTGGTAAACACATTGTTGCAAGGTAGTCTGTTTTCCAATATGCACTACCACATGACACAATCTGTAATTGCACAGAAAATTAAGTCGTGAATAATAACAACAGTGAACAGATTACTTCAGGTTATCCAAATAAATGTTTACAAAGAAAACACACAGTTACTAGAATCAGAAGCAATGAAACCTAGCTTAACATATATCATGATGAAACTAGATTAAGTCCTCTGCAGCATAGAAAAATACATCACTCATTTCAAATGACCAGTAGACAAATCAAGTTCTGCTCGGATATGTTAATTAACAAAAGCATAAAATGAGTTCCTACACTTTTACATCTATGATTTCCAAGCCAGAGACAAAGATTTATGTACATAGCTCCACATTTAAATTCTCTTAGAGGGAATTTATGAATAAATGAGTTAACATTGTTTATCTTTTCATGATGTGAAGAAAATCAACAAATATTGCTTACTTTGCCTCAATGTATAATTTCAAGTTTTCCCAATTCTATACCGGGGTATAATTAAGTGTTAAGTGGAGAAAACATACATTTAAAATATGTTCTCGAGTGATATGTGCAACTGAAAGAAGTAGAGAAAGCAACATACACAAGTTGAGGAGGAAATGGATAGTCCACACCAAGTCTAGGGGCAATGGGTTCAGCAGCAGGCAATGACCCCGATTTAGAGACTTGTTTGGCGGCATCATCTTTGGCGAAACTTACGTTCCGGACCAAAGATGATGCGGCTGCAGGTGACACTAAATCCTGGCTCAATTCAGCTTCATGGGAACCTAGATGTGGTTTGTTGTCATCCTGGGGTGGCTTAGATGCCTTTTCGGCTTTCAAGACTTTACCAAGAAACCTCAACCTACCAAAATAAGAACCCAATTTGATTTCTTCATCTAAAAGCATGCTAAAGATTAAAAAAAAATATGGAAAAATATATATACATGTATATATATATATATATGAATTTATTTGTATACCCATTTAAATGACGTTGTGCCTGAAAGGCCATTTCTTCACTTTGGAAATCTAAAAAAGCACTGTTCCTCAATCTGTAGATAGATTCAGTAAATAATTTATAATCAGACTGGTCGAACTAACAAGGAAAGGTTTTATAAAATAAAATATAATATAATATACCGGCCACTGGTTGAGCACGGGCGGACTGAGGAAGCACCGTAGTGGGAGAAGAGTCGAGAAAGAGTGTCTTCAGGAATGGCTTCAGGGAGGTGACGAATAAGCAGAGTGGCCGCCATGGATGGTGGTGGTGGCTGTTGAAACCCCAATTGCTGCTGCTGTTGCTGCATCTGGTTACGAGGGTTTATCAGAGGCACTCTCGCCATTCCCCTTGGAAACAGATTAATTGGTTCAACCTTGAAATGAAAAGTAGATGAGAATTAAAAACATAAATAAATAAATAACTAAAGACAAATGAAACACTCACGTGAAAAAATATTCTCTAAATTTACAATTTTAAGAATATTAAGAACTGTAAAAAAAAAATATATATGTTTTTTTTTCTTTATAAATCATTTTATTCAATTTATTTTCTTTTAAATACACTTTTAAATGCTACAACATACTTTTTTAGGTGTTTTTTATCAAAAAATTTAACAAGTGGTATTAGAAAGCCTTTAACAAAGGGAAAAAAATATCTAGTACTACTTTTGATAAATAATACCAAAAATACAATGTCCAAACTTATACTTATTTTTGTACTATCTTTTTTAGAAAAGTAATAAATTCTTATTAAGAAAGACCAAATAACGTCTTAGAATTTATATTTTTTCTTGTTTCTTTTTGCTATTAGTTTATTTGTAGCTAATCACTCTTAAAATTAATTACCAATTTATTATTAGAAATCATAAATTAGTTGATTTTTGGAAACTAGAAACCAAATTGGTTACTAAAAACCAACAACTATGTTAGTTTCCACAATAAATATCATAACTATTTAATTAATAAAAACTGAAAACCAAATTAGTTTCTATCATAAGCAGTAAAACTATTTAGTTAATTCAATTATTGATTACTAGAAACCAATTTGGTTATTAGAAACCAAAGAATCAAAAAACCAATATATATTTCTGTTACTTTTACTTCAAAAATATAATTACTTAATTTGAGAACTTGATTATATTTTTTATGTCCTTGTTCAATGTTTTACTCAATTCTTGCTACAGGGCATTCTAGAAAGAAAAAAAAATCAAAATAGCTTTCAAGAAACTTTTATTATTTCCTATGATTTATAAAAAAAAAAAAACCACAATAGTTTCTAAGAAACTTTCGTGGTTTTTTGTGATTTACTTAGCTACAGGGCATTCTACTAAAAGGAAATCACAATGATTTCCATATAATTTATTTATCTACATGACATTCTGCAAAAAGGAAACCACAATGGTTTTCCAGAAATATTCGTGGTTTCATGTGATTTATTTACGTATGAACATTTAGCTAAAGGAAACCAAATTAGTTTCTAGGAAACCTTTGTGCTTTCATATGATTTACTTACGTACAGGACTTTCAGGTAAAGGAAACCAAACTAATTTCCAAAGAACCTTTATAGTTTCATGTGATTTACTTACAGAATATGCTGCTAATAAAAACCAAATTAAACCAAATTGGTTTCTATGAAACCTTTATATTTCCAATAAAATTAAAAAAAAAAAAGATGACTTATTTATTAAAATACCACCGCATTTTCTAGCTTCCAAAATATTTAGAAGAATATCATAAAAAAGTCATACGGAATTTTATTATTTTTGAAAGATCTTAAATTTGGTAATATTTTTTGAAAAGTAGGTATAAGTGTCCAAAACCCTTTAACAAATACACCCAAGCTTTAATATTTATTTCCCAAATAAAAACAAGAAAAATGTTGGCCATAGAATGATACGACCATGGAAGGGCCTCATGGCCCCTTCTCACTATCAGCAAATCGCTATCATTCTCGCTTTTCTTTCTCTTTCTTCTCTCATAAACCTTTGTATAAATACACCCAAGCTTTAATATTTAAAAAGGGATTTACATCTTGCATTTTGACACTTTGTTCAGTTTATATATTCTGTTTTAGTTATTATTAATATTAGCCCATAAATTTAACATTTGTTACAAATTTATATCCAAATACTAATTTAGAGCAGTTAATTTACTAAGATAATTTAATAAACTTATTCTCGGATAAATTTTTATATGGTTCACTTTCAATTTTCAAATGGCAACTTAGTAAATTAACTACTCCAATTTGGTATCAGGATATAAATTTGTAATAAATTTCATATCTAAAGGTCAACATTGATAATAACTAAAACACAAAATATAATTTAAATAAAGTATCAAAATACATAGTATAAAAGTGATAGTATCTCTTTCCCAAAATAGAAAACAAAAAATTACAGGCCATAGAATGATACACCCATGGAAGGACTTCATAGGCACACTTCTTTTCACTCTTAGCAGATTGCCATCCTTCTCCTTTTTCTTTCTTTTTCTCTTCACATCTCTCTCTCTCTCTCTCTCTCTCTCTCTTTATCTCTATCTCCCTCAAGATTTTTGTCAATATAGAATTCTACCAATTCTTAGAATAGAATTGATGGAAAATAATTCGAAAAACTCGAAATATAAGGAAATATGGAACCAATAATAAGCACGAAACTTATAAAAATAAATGATACTAAGTTTTTAATGTGCTTGAGTTCCAAATCGGAAGCCTACATCTATAGTTATTTTACTAAGTATTTCTTGAAGTTATAATTTTGATAGAGTTTTAGTGCTCTATTTTTCTTTTTAATACCTTATTCCTCTCATATTTATAGAGGAGAACTCTAGCTGATTTTACTAGTCATGGCTGTTGGATTTAAAACAATTTTCGCAGTGGAAGATTGGCCCAGGAACATGCAAAAATTTTCTCAAAACAATTGACTATATGAGTGCATAGTATTAATTCATAGCAAATAGAAATATATAAAGAGAATAGATTTAATACCTCTTGTAGCTTATCAGCGGATCCTAGCTTTACTGTCTTCTCAATCACGATCTTCCAATCTAAGCCTCAAGCATAATTGGATGAATGTGTGGGCGTTGCGTACTATTTCTTAAACTCACATTTTAAGCCCTTACAATTTTCTCAATACATGAGATTGCAAGGGTTTGTTCTATAGAGAATAGAAAAACACTCTTCTTTTTCTCTCTAGTTATGAAGGCTCTGTAGAAAATAATACGTAGTCTCATCTGTATTTTCTGCTAGGGTTTCCTTTATATATATATATATGTTTATTTATTAAACTATTTAATAAATTATATATATTAATAAAATCATAATAACATATATATATATAACGTTTTAATGAAAATGTAAATAGTTTTAGAAAAAAAAAAACGTAAACTTTTATATATATATAAAATAGCAGATAATTCACTCCTTCAAGTAAGAGTGTTTCACTTTCAGTCAGTTTCCCAATTTCTATTGATCTAATTATCTGATAATTAGATATTTTTAAATTCAAAATTTAAACAAATTAGGAAACTTATCTCTCCATAAATTTAAATTAATTAATTATTTAATTAATAACAATTATTAATTACATATAGATAAACTATTTATCTAGACAAAGTGTGCAGTAATAGAAATAATGTAATATCTAGTACAGTATTTGTAAGAGGTGGAATTGGGGACCTATAGACCTGTAATTCAAGCTCCAATAAATTATGACAATTAATTAAACTCTTTAATTAATTTGTCTAATTTATTAATTCCAGTATTACTCTACTAAAAATATGGAATTGCACTCTTGAAGTTACAGAATTAATTTACTCAGAAAATAGCGAGCAATTCTTCGATTTAATCATTACATGTAGTTCAATCCTCCATAAATAATTCATAATTGGAGCTAGATTATATTTTATTTACTTCTCCAATTACATCTTTATTCTTGTGTACCATTGATTCTCTAATGAACAATTAATTTATAAATCTATTATAAATTGAGTACTCAAACTGTTCAAGTCCTGAATCAATACACAAGGGAATCATCTTTCTAGTTTCCTAATGGAAGGAATAGATTCTATATCTGTAAGGTACATTCTCAGCTACTCATTTCATCATGCTCCCAAGATACAAGTATTTCGATCTGTTTAAAAAAAAACATTTAACAAGTATGTCAAAGAACATAATGTTATAAATATGAGTCTATAACTGCTCAGGATTAAGATTGATATATATATGATCATCTAGTGACATTATTTGAACTCTCAACAGTTAACGAAATTTATGTGAGATTCAAATCATGTCTGGTCCAGTCCTATATAATCAAATTATATAAAGTACCTCTATTATGATGTCAACACATTAATAGTCCGAATAAGACCATTACATTCTCAATATTAATGGATCGTACTAATAATATTTAATTAAAGATCCAAAACTTTAATTAATTATTACGAACTATATTTAGTTTATTATCCATAAATTTAATCCTCATGTATATAACACTTATATGCTAAATTTATGGTCACATAAATAAACTAAGGATTTTCTGACATTTAATGACATACCAATTATGCACAAATTCAAATAAAAAATGTCATTTTATTAATTCAACAAATATCTAAAATATATATGCTTTTAGGGCATAAACCCTAACAATGGCTCACAACCCAGTACTGCGCTTTTTTTGGTAGTGGGTGAGTCCAAAACATGGTCTCTTTTTCGAGTCATGGTGACTTTTATTGATTTTGCCTAAGTTACTGATTATCTTTCCCGCTTCTTCACGCTTTATTTTCCTCGCTTCTACATGTTTCTATCTTCCAATGTCATGCTCCAGATTGCCTAAAGGCTTAGGAGCCTTGTCATGAGATTTTTCAGGCCTTGTTCACTAATTGGACTAGTTCGGTCCACCATTGTATAAACTTGATCCGAAATTAGCCCCCTTTTCTCCAATATTAGCTATACCAAGCACACTAAATTTGGATGTCACAGTTGTCAACTTTCCCAAATTTAGTTCATTATCTTTTGGAATTTAATTCAAAATGGGACACCTGAAGATCAGGGCAAACAAGGCGCTCTTCCTCAATATTGCCAGCTTGACTCCATCACCAGATATTCTTCGCAGCCGACTCACCACCGATCTGATTCTGATGATCGGATTTTTGTCAACTTTTCACTCTATACTGGTATACACTTATATATAATACGCTTACTTATTTCCTAGTATAAGATATTTTTCATTTTTTCGCGGGTTTATCTTTTTCAGGAAAAAAAAAACGAGGGTTAAATTTTCAGTTTAGGGGAAACAAAGAATTTATTTTCACAAAATATCGTACGGAGTATACTATTTCTCTTGTTTTTCTGTACAACATGTGTGATCCACCGTTTTTTCTCATTCTAAAATTTAAATAAACTAAACATGCCTTTAATCTATTACAACCTTCTTGGTCTCTCTTCCTTATTCTTTTGTTTATTAAACTGTATTATTATTACCTAAAGACTTTGATGTACAAAATCAATAGAAAAAGAAAAAGAAAACATAAAATATTTAACGTTTCTCACATGAAAACAACACTAGAATCTCATCCCTTCTAACTCATACTACCTGCAAAGTCCTCTTTCTATTTTTTTTTTTGAAATTTTGATTGTGTTTTTCGTTCTAAAAAGAAAGGGCTTTTTATTTTTTAGTTATTTTTTTTTGGTTTCTAACACTCATACCTACAAAAATCGAAAAAAATTACAAAAATATGGAAATCAGGCTTTTTTTCCAATTTTTGTACAGTTTTTATTAGGAAAATATCACTTTTCAAAAAATATTCAGAAAATATCATTTTAAAAATAATTAATGAGTACCGGTTTCTAGAAATTGATTACTGATTATCAATTATATATCCATTATGAATATCTACCAGTTTCTGGAAATTGGTTACCAGAAACTAATTACTATTTTAAAAATGGTATTTTTCTAAATATTTTTTAGAAAACGGTAATAAAAATCCTACCGCGCCTTAAAACTTTTTTTAAATTTTTTTCTGAAAATAACGTGTATTGTCTAATCCCCCCCCTTCCCGCTTTTTTTATTTTTTTTTTAATAAACACTACAATATGGAATGTCCATTTTAGATTATAATTGTTGGACTTGGCCCATAGGCATATTAGGTCATCTATATATTGCTGCATGACCCAATCCAATTGACAAAGGGCCAAAGTCCAACAATACTGATAATTCTATAGTGCTGCCTTATGAATATAGGGCATGAATCTAGTTAAGTTGCAGACATTTCACATTTTTTATCAGATTCGTGTAAACGAGCCATATTTGAACGTGTAAAAATCCATTTTTTTAAAGGGCAAAAT
>JXTB01000100.1:906588-918803 GCA_002914805.1 Parasponia andersonii | reverse complement strand
ATCGTCCAACCAAACCCTCGAGCTCGAAGAAGAAGCCAAGGAAGCAAAAGGATAAGAGTGCCTCGTCTTCCAAACCTAGGAAACAAAAAACACCTGCCACTCCTACAACCTCAGAACCATCACCTCCAGAAGCTGCATCGCTACCGATTTCTCATCAATAAGAAGGTAGTTATTTTTCTTATATTTTGTCGCATCGTACACCATGTATGCTAACCAACCATCTGTACAGATATGGCAACCGGCAGCGGACTGCGAGCACTGCCTTCAACTTTGGAGTCAATGGCAACGTCCAAGACACCAGACGGCACACCACCTTTGTTGAAAGGAAAAGAGAAGGTCGACACTTCAAAGAAATGAAAGGTCGCCTTTGAAGACATTTCAACAAGCTCGTCTCCTCCTCAGCCTCCATTAACTTCAACCCAATCTGAGCCATCCAAGGAGACGGCCACTTCTGAAGAAAAACCTAGCCAGGTCGATAAAGACGAGGAGTTTTTCGCACTTCTTCGCCAACTGCCAGAAAAAGCTGGTATGAGTGTGGCCTTCATCGACCGTTTTATCTCTGAGGATGGCTAGGAGAAGATGAAGCGATGACAAGTCAAGATCGCCTTCAGCTCTGCAATGAAGATGTTGGCGAATGTAAGTATCCTCTATTTTCACTCTTCAACGTACTTTTCTGGTATTGATGTGTTATATTTTCAGACTGCTGCAACTGCTATCCTAATGCATGATCCAATGCTTGAATTTTTGAAAAACCTGAAAAAGTCGAAGAAATAACCCAAGCATTCAAGGACTCAGAGAAAGCTCGTGAGGAAGAGAGAAAAGCCTTCGAATTAGAGAGGCAACAGTTGCTCGAAAGTCTGACCAAGGAAAAGCTTGAAAAGGAGAAGCTCGAGGAGAAAATTAAAGAACTTGAGAAGATCAACTCCAAGCATCCAGATCACATGAAAGAGGCAACAACAGAGGCGGCTCACAAGGCTATAGAAGAGTTCAAGGCTACTGAAGCAAGGAACTCGAAGAAAAAGCAAATGACATCGCCTCGTCGACTATAATATATAATATCTTCTGAGAGCATCCGGACTTCAACTTTTCCATCATTGGTAAAAATGTGGTCGAGCTTGTCCAGAGTTGGAGGGAAGTGGAGGCTGCCAAAACTGGAGACGGTGGAGCGAGCACATCTGCAAAGTTTTTTTTTTTTTTTTTTTAAAGAACAATGCGGGCTTGGTCCCTTTTTTTTTGTAATACTTTGCTTGCGTACGGGTGCAAGCTTTTATCAATAAATGGTTTATTCCTGCCAAACAATTAAAACACTGCATCGTAATATAAAGATGCATAATTTAACCTAGTCAATCACTAGGTGACTGATCGGTACGCTATTGTGATTCGAATCCAACAAACTTAAAACAGGTTTTAAGTGTTAGGATAGGTTAGATCGCTTAAGAAAATAGTAAGTATGAGTGATGCGAACTCAATACTGTTTTTCAAAAGTTCCATGGCAAAATATAATATAGCAATATATCACATCGAACAATGAATGTTTTGCTTAGTTACTTTGTTATTCGAGGAGGGAAATTGCGTAATACGACATGCTATGGCATGAAACTAGGAGAAAATCCTAAGATTTTCTTAAAGTTTAGAAATTCAGCAGTGATCTCTAAAATTCCAACCTCTAAATGGATGTTTGCATAGTCCCTTAGGAAGCAAGTAGGAGATAATATTCTGATCCCACTGCCCCTGCCCCCCCCTCCTCCCGAGTTTTATGGTGTTCGAAGACTAACATAAAACTATAAAAGGTGAACCAAATTGAATGATCGATGAGGAGACATCCTTATTGATGATGACGAATGACGAATAACAAATGACGAATAACGAATGATGACCAGATAGATCCTTCTCAGGATCAGCCTGCCGTGACCCCACTAGAAAATATTGTCCAGAGATAGGATCACATAGAGGAAGCACTGGTGAATCTTCAGCAAATTACAAGTCAGATTAATGACTATCTACGACGACTTGCTGAGGGACAGATGCTAACTCCACCATAGCACGAACATCCCAGAGAACGTCCTGCTCAACAACCTGAGAGAGGAATTCAGATCCTGGAGACAGGGAACCGCGACCAGCATAAAGCCCGGTAGGAGCATCATAGAGATTGCACCTCCAAGGGAAAAGGCAAGGTCGCAGATTTGCCCCTAGAATCCAGAGCTGAAAGTTCGAGTACAAATCATAATCATCGACAACCTTCTTGGAGAGCGACCATCAATCATGATGGTCTAAACAACGAGCAAAAATGACAATCGAGGAGTGTCTTTGAAAGGATTAGTAGGGAATCTCGACAGAATCCTACAGACCTGAGACAACATCTAGAACAGTGATGTAGTCAAGAGCGATCCACATCGCATCTCAATGACCGAAGTCGATCTCGTCGCACTATTTCAATGGAATCCCCACAAAGGTCGCAGCAGACCCTGCCTGACCAATCTGCCTTAAATCGCAATAACAATCAAAGGCCACCCCTACCACCAGCAAAAGATAATATTCTCCCTCTCCCTCCGAACGTCGATGTTCACAATTTAAGGATCGTATTAGATGCATTTGCCGATTGGGACGATGAGCTCGCTGATGGGTATCGTCAATCACCATTCAACGAGGAGGTTTGAGATGCTGCCTTACCTGCCAGATTTAAACTTCCCACCATAAACACTTTTGATGGAAAACTGATCATATGGATCACTTCAATGACCTGATGGAACTACATCGTGTCGATGATCTCGCACGTTGTAGATGTTTTGCTATAACTCTCACGGGAGTAGTGAAGAAGTGGTTCCGAGGACTCAAGTCGGGCTCAATCTCATCTTGGCAATAACTCCAGATTGCATTCTTGAGGTAATTCCAGGCTGCGAAGAATTTCATTATTCCATTGGTTAGTCTATCTGCTATTCGGCAAGGTCCGGAGGAAACTCTACGATTTTACCTAAATCGCTTTACCTCAGAATTGGCAAAGGTCAACAACCCACCTGAAGGAAGAGTTTTAACTCTAATGATGGCTGGGGTGCGACCAGAAACTAAACTCTGGGAAGATTTACTTGAGCGAGAATGCAAAACCCTTGAAGAATTCTATCATAGAGTTGGTCGGCATCTATGGGTGGAATCTTCACGCGAAAATCTTCATAAGATCACAAAGGAAGGAAGAAAGGATGCTGCTAAAGATGCAACCATAAAAAACAATAATAATAAAAGGTTGAATAAAAGGAGTAATGAACAAACGACTAATAAGCAGCCCTAACAGAAAAAGCAGGAGGTTCCAAAAGCTCCCATGAGGTCATGAATCAGTAGGAGAGGTATCGTCAACCGGAACCGATGAAAAGAGGTAGAACGAGGTGCAACCCCAACAAGTTCTGCTGGTATCACAATGATATTGGACATGATGCCAATAACTGCTTTGCCTTGAAAGATGAAATCCAAAGATTAATTAAAGAAGGGTGGCTGCGGCAGTACACTATACTGAATAAAGAAAGTCGAGAAGAAGACCGACAGTGACCTCCAGAAATTCAACGTGAGGTGCAAACTATTTTTGGAGTCCCGCACATCGGTGGAAATTTGAAGAGAGTGCTAGATAGGTACGTATGAGAAGTGCGACAGCAACCATTAACTAATGTCATGCATCTTGAGCAGCGACCACGAAAGCTTCAACGGGTACCGGATATGGATATTACCTTTACGGAGTAGGTTGCCAGAGAGGTCCATTACCCACACAATGATGCATTAGTCATAAAGATCAACTGTGGAAACACACAGCTATAACGAGTATTGGTCAATAATGGCAGCATTGTTGACATCCTGTACTATGACGCCTTCAAAAAGATGGGGTTGAGTGAAAGCGACCTGAAGCCCACTGTCACCCCACTCTACGGATTTACTGGTAGCAGCATAATGCCTAGGGGCATGATTGAGTTAATGGTCAACGTTGGAACTTATCCTAGGGTTTCAACTGTAATGACCCAATTCTTAGTTGTGGATTGCCCCTATGCATTTAATGCTGTACTAGGAAGACCGACAATGAGGGAACTTCGAGCAGTAACTTTGATCTATCATCTCGCTATGAAGTTCCCAACTCAACAAGGAGTAGGCGAGGTGCGAGGCAACCAATATGATATGAGGACTTGTTATAATAACTCAATAAAGCTTGCAATAAAAGATATGACACCTCGCACGATGATGGTCCAGCTACAAGGAGAAACATCAAGGAAAGCATCAGAAGCGTCAGGCGAAGCGTCAAGCAGAATGTCAATCGATGACCTCGACCCTCGAGAAATTGATGGTGAGGTCAAAACTAGACCTATAGAAGACTTGGAAGATTTGCTAATCGATAGGTCTTTGAAGCTTCTTAAAATTGGAGCGAAGCTTCAAGAACCCATGCGAGCTTCATTAATCGCTTTTCTGAAATCAAATTTGGATATTTTCGCATGGCAACATTCGGATATGCTGGGGATTGATCCGAATATTATGTGTCACCGCCTCAATATAGATATGACGAGGAAGCCTGTGCGGCAAAAAAGAAGAGCCATGAATCCAGGACGCTACGTTGCATTGAAAGAAGAGGTAGAGAAGCTGCTCGAGATTGGATTCATTAGGGAATCTTTCTATCCAAACTGGCTTGCAAACCCAGTTTTAGTGGAGAAACCCAACGGAAAGTGGAGAACTTGTATCAATTTCACCGACCTCAATAAAGCATGCCTAAAGGACAGTTTTCCCCTTCCGAGAATCATCCAACTCGTAGATGCGACGTCGGGACATGAACTGTTAAGCTTTATGGACGCATATTCTGGATATAACCAAATCTCCATGTACAAGCTTGATGAGAAGCATACTTCGTTCATCACTGACCGAGGATTGTACTGTTATAAGAAGATGCCTTTTGGACTCATCAATACAGGAGCGACTTATCAGCGTCTTGTCAAGATGATGTTTGTGAAACAAATTGACAAGACAATGGAAGTATATGTTGATGACATGCTGGTGAAATCGAAGGGAGCTGAAGATCACATCAAGTATCTTGATGAGATGTTCAAAATTCTTTGAAAATATCAGATGAGGCTAAACCCCCAGAAGTGCGCATTCGGAGTAGGATCTGGAAAATTCCTAGGGTTCATGATCAACCAGTGAGGAATCGAAGCTAATCCCCAGAAGATACAAGCACTAATCGATATGCAGTCCCCGCGTAAACCCAAAGACGTTCAAAGCCTAGCGGGAAGAGTGGCTGCATTAAGTCAATTTGTATCCAGGTCAATAGATAAGTGCCAACCATTCTTCGAAGTACTGAAGGGTTCGAAGAGGTTCGAGTGGACGGAAGAATGCGAGCAGGCATTTCGAGAATTGAAAGCACACTTAGGTTCTCCTCCACTCTTGTCGAAGCCAAACCTGGGGGAAGAATTGTATTTATATCTAGCTATTTCCTAATATGTGACAAGTGCTGCATTAATTAGAGAAGAAGAAAAGATACAGCGACCGGTATACTACATAAGTAAAAGACTGCTCGATGCTGAAGCAAGGTATCCAGAGATAGAGAAGTTGGCATTAGCACTCATCGTCGCATCCAAGAAGCTTCGACCTTATTTTCATGCACATTCCATCAAAGTTTTCACGAATTTTCCGTTAAAGCAGGTTTTGCAAAAGCCTGAAGTTTCAGGACGACTACTTAAATGGACAATTGAGTTGAGTCAATTTGACATCAATTTTCAACCTCGCACTGCGATTAAAGGGCAAGCTCTCACAGATTTCATAGCAGAATTCACATATGATGTCAATCTTCCCATAGAAGTAATCAAAAAACCTGCTACAGGTTTATCAAAATTGTGGAAACTTTACGTTGATGGATTGTCAAACGAGAATGGAGCCGGTGCGAGCTTAGTACTAATCAGTCTTGAAGGGCACAATATTCATTGTGCACTTTGCTTCAAATTTTCAGCATCAAATAATGAGGCAGAATATGAAGTACTGATAGCTGAGCTAAAGCTCGCACGAGAAATGATTGAGGTATACAGTGATTTCCAACTGGTCATTTGTCTAATGATCGGCGATTATCAAGCAAGAAGAGGAAAAATGATGGCTTATTTAAAGGAGGTACGAAGACTCTTCTCGACATTTACTGCCTATAACATTCAACTTCTTCCTCGCATTAAAAATACTCGGGCATGTGCTCTAGCTAAGCTCGCCTCAACAAAAGATGCTGAATTACTAAAAGTGGTCCCTGTCAAATTTCTTATAAAATCAAGTATCGAAGTAGAGCCCCAAATAACCATGCCAGTTGACAAGAAACCATCGTGGATAGATCTTATAATGAAGTATATACAAAATAGCGACCTCCCCGAAAACAAAGACGATGCAAAGCGACTTCAAATGAAGGCAGCTCGCTATGTCATCTATGACGAGAAGCTTTATCGAAGAAGTTTTAGTTCGCCATTGTTATTATGTGTTGATGAAGAAAAAGCGCACTACATTATGAGGGAAATTCATGAAGGAATATGTGGAAACCATTCTGGGGGGCAGGCACTTACGAACAAAGTTCTAAGGTAAGGGTATTTTTGGCCAACTATGAAGAAGGATACAATGGAATTTGCTACGAGGTGTGACAAATGTCAACGATTTGCAACTATTCCTAAAATGCCACCTGTTCCTCTAACTCCAATGACCTGTCCATGGCCATTTGCAGTGTGGGGAATTGATATTATCGGAATGCTTCCATTGGCGTAAGGTGGATTAAAATATGCGGTAGTCGCAGTCGATTATTTCACCAAGTGGACAGAAACTGAAGCCTTAAGTACCATTTCTGCAAAGAAGATGATAGATTTTGTTTACAAATCTATAATCTACCATTATAGTATACCGCATACCATAATTTCTGATAAAGGAAAACCATTTGACTGCGATGAGTTCCGTAACTTCTGCAACAACTTAGGCATCAAGAAGAATTTCTCTGCTATTGTTCATCCACAAGCCAATGGACAGGTCAAGGCTATAAACAAGATACTTAAACAGAACATAAAGAGAAAGCTGGAAGAGCATAAAGGAGCTTGGCCAGAAATACTCCCTGAAGTATTATGGGCTTATCGCACCACTCAACGAACCACTACTAGAGAGAGTCTATTCTCTTTAGCTTATGGATATGAAGCAATGGTACCAATAGAAATTGGTGCGAGCTCTCTACGATGATCTACCCATGAGCAAGATCAGAATAGTGCACTGATGAGGATTGAGCTTGATCTTTTAGAAGAAAGGCACGAGCAGTCTCAACTTCGGATCGCATCATATCAATAGCGTACAACTCGATATTATAACTGTAAAGTTAGAAGCCGAGGGTTTGAAGTTGGTGATCCTGTTCTTCGACAGGTTCTACCTAATAATAAAGAGCACGGTGCTGGTGTATTTGGACCCTCTTGGGAAGGACTATATGTTATTGATGCCGTTATTCGACCTGGGACATATAATTTAGCTCGCACTAGTGGACAAAAGATCGAGCACACTTGGAATACAGAATAACTTCGTCGCTATTATCAGTAAATCTTCATGTATATCTTCATGTATTCGTCATTCGAGGGTCATCTTGTATTCGTCATTCGTCAAAAAAGATAACTACTTATATTCGTCATTCGTTGGTCATCATTCGTTGGTCGTCATTCGTTGTTCGTCATTCATGGGTCGTCATTCGTTATTCGTCATTCTTCATCATCAATAAGGATGTCTCCTCATCGATCATTCAATTTGGTTCACCTTTTATAGTTTTATGGCAGTCTTTGAACACCATAAATCTCAGGGGGGGCAGTGAGATCTGTATCTCCTACTTGCTTCCTAAGGGACTATGCCAACATCCATTTAGAGGTTGGAATTTTAGAGATCGCTACTAAATTTCTAAAACTTTAAGAAAATCTTAGGATTTTCTCCTCACTTCATGCCATAGCATATCGTATTACCTAATTTCCCTCATCGAACAACAAAGTAACTAAGCAAAACATTCATTGTTCGATGTGATATATTGCTATATTACATTTTGCCATGGAACTTTTGAGAAATAGTATTGAGTTCGCATCACTCATACTTACTATTTTTTTAAGCGACCTAACCTATCTTAACACTTTCCGTTTTAAGTTTGTTGGATTCAAATCGCAAGAGCATACTGATTAGTCACCTAGTGATTGACTAGAAAAATTATGCATCTTTATATTACAATGCAGTGTTTTAATTGTTTTGCAGGAATAAACCATTTATTGATAAAAGCTCGCATCCATATGCAAGCAAGGTATTACAAACAAAAAGGGGACCAAACCCACATTGTTCTTAAAAAAAAAAAAATATGCAGATGTGCTCGCTCCACCGTCTCCAGTTTTGGAAGTCTCCTTTTCCCTCCAACTCTGGACAAGCTCGACCACATCTTCATTAAGGATGGAAAAGTTGAAGTCCGGATGCTTGCAGAAGATATTATATATTATGGTCGACGAGGCGATGTCACTAGCTTTTTCTTTGAGCTCCTTGCCTTCAGTAGCCTTGAACTCTTCTATAGCCTTGTGAGCCACCTCTGTTGTCGCTTCTTTCATGCGACCCGAATGCTCAGAGATAATCTTCTCAAGTTCTTTAATTTTCTCCTCGAGCTTCTCCTTTTCAAGATTCTCCTTAGTCAGACCTTCAAGCAGCTGCTGCCTCTCTAATTCGAAGGCTTTTCTCTCTTCCTCGCGAGCTTTCTTTGAGTCCTCGAATGCTTGGATTATTTCTTCAACTTTTTCAGCTTTTTTTAAACATTCAAGGATTGGATCATGCATCAGGACAGCAGTTGCAGCAGTCTGAAAATATAACACATCAATACCAGAAAAGTACATTGAAGAGTGAAGATAGAGGATACTTACATTTGCCAACATCTTCATTGCAGAGTTGAAGGCGATCTTGACTAGTCGTCACTTCATCCTCTCCCAGCCATCCTCAGAGGTAAAACGGTCGACGAAGGCCGCGCTCATACCAGTTTTTTCTGGCAGTTGGTGAATGAGTATGAAAAACTACTCGTCTTTATCGACCTGGCTTGGTCCTTCATCAGAAGTGGCCGTCTCCTTGGATGGCTCAGATTGGCTCGTAGTTAGTGGAGGCTGAGGAGGAGGCGAACTTGTTGGGATGTCTTCAAAGGTGACCTTTCATTTCTTTGAAGTGTCGACCTTCTCTTTCCCTTTTAATGAAGGTGGTGTGCCGTCTGGTGTCTTAGACTTTGCCATCGACCCCAGAGTTGAAGGCGGTGCTCGCAGTCCGCTGCCGATTGCCATAACTATACAGATGGTTGGTTAGCATACAAGGTGTATGATGCGATAAAAAGAAGAGAAAAATAACTACCTTCTTGTTGCTGAGAAATCGGTGGCGATGCAGCTTCTGGAGATGATGATTCTGAGGTTGTAGGAGTGGCAGGTGTTTTTTGTTTCCTAGGTTTGGAAGACGAGGCACTCTTATCCTTTTGCTTCCTTGGCTTCTTCTTCGAGCTCGAGGGTTTGATTGGACGATCGGCAGAATCTAGAAAGGTAGCTCCCCTTGAAAGCAGTCCGCAAGCAACTAAGTTCTTTGATGTCCCAAGCTTCTTCCAATCAAATTCTTCGATCGGAAGGTTGTTTATTTTATACACCCTTGCGAGATGCTCTTTGGAGAGACTTGATCGTTCCCTGTTATCTGTGATGACATACGAATGCGATCAGAATAATATATTTATGTAGAGAAGGCAATAAATTGAAAATTACCTACCAGGGTTTTGAAAGAAGCCGTTATCCGCGTAGTCAAAGTGGAAAAATAGACTTTTCCATTTTTCCATGTTGTTGCGGACCCCGTAGACAGTTTTGATGGCTTGCTTCAATCACTTGCTTGCATAGAAGAAGCCGAAGTCTGACGGGTTTGATTTCACTTGATAGAACCAAGAGAACTCTTCAGGAGTGGGGGTTTCTAAACCTAATTTATAGTATAGTATATGTCACAGGGTCTAAAATTCAAACTAAATTTTTCGCCTTGTGATGGCACTAAGTCGCCCTCTTAGTAAGCCGCACTCAAGTGTTTAACTCACAAACTCGGAATAAGGGACTCTTGGGACAATTTTAAGTAAGGCACACACCACATACAGGAATCACTCCTAACCTTTTTATTAATCACAAAAAGGAATTACAACTCACTCGGAAGGGAACACACAAGCCTCTTACTTTCTGTTGTGTCCTCAACCATTCCCACACTTGGGTATTTATAGGCAACAAAGGTGTGGCTGACACCCCCAGCCACTAGGACCACTTTTCCCACGTTCTAAGGACTGGAACACGTTTAGATCACTAAGAGATGCCATCTGGCTCGAGGTTGTGTGGGACAATATGAGAAGTGGCCGAAGGAAATGGAACTGGCCACGTTCAGCACGTCTGCCTGTGCTGTGCGCAGTGTGGCTGAGTGGTGCGCGCATTCTGCGCGCCACGCCCAGTAGTGTCTCGGTGGTGCGCCCACTTTCCATACACATGCGCACTACGTCCGCAACACTCAGCCACTCGCCCGGTTCCCATGGAACTCGGTCGTGGGCGCCTAGCCGCCCACCTTGGTCAGTCGTGGCCACGTTTAGTGGACCACATTCCCCACCTTTCTCGGTCACGTTCCCCGTCTTTCTCGGCCACTTGCCGAGGCTGGTGCTAAGGCATTCCATGACTCTACCGTCATGATCACGCTTGCTTGGACATGTCTCCACTTTTCTCGGCCGTCTGTCCGAACGCCCACCCCAGCGTCTAGATGTCTCTCACGCATGTCTGTGCGTGTTGATCGTGTGCGCACACCCAGTCTCGGATACGCCTATGTTCTGCTTGTGTGCGCACACCGTGCTGCACACGCTGCCCTTATGAAACTCGCTGTGGGACACACACATGTGAGTCACTCGCATGTGTGCCTTAGTGTTCCGCCTGCTCAGTGTGTCCGCCTAACACACTTGCCTTGCATGCCTGCCATGCATTTACTTGCAGCCAACAAGTCTCGCCATGCCTTTCCCCCTAAGGCATGGTTGTGAGTCGGCCCGTGCCAGCTTGCACACAGGCCCAGTCCGAGTTTACGAGGGTCTTACAAACCCACCCCCGCCGGATGAAGCCGACGTCCTCATCGGGAGGGTTTCCAAATAAGCCTTCACCTCGTCCTCGAACTCCCACAAAGTAACATCACGTTCCCAAGTAGCATTCGCCTCGCTACTTCCTTCCCATTGAACCAAATAGTCTGTTCTTCGATTCTTACGGCTTGCCCCCATGGTTCGGTGATCAAGAATTTTCGCCAACCTTTTCTGAAACACCTTTCTCACAACCGGTGGAGCTCGTTTCACTTGTTGCCGCTCGGTATCCTCATGGTAAGGTTTGAGGAAACTTACATGGAAAGTGGGGTGAATCTTCATTCTTTCAGGCAATGCCAGCCTATATGCTACGTTACCGACCTTTTTGATTACCTCGAATGGCCCATCAAATTTTTGGATCAAGCCTTTATGCTACCGCTTGTCCGTCACTTTCTTCCAGATTTGAGGTGTTAGTTTTAGTAACACCTTATCCCCTTCCTGGAATTCTAGAGGCCCTCGATTCTGGTCTGCATACTTCTTCATCCGCCGCTGTGCCTTGGCCAAGCTATCCCGTGCTTGATCAATCAGTTCTTACTTCTCCATAGCAAAACGGTAGGCAGTAGGGCACACACCTTGAGATTTTTGTTTTGCTATCTCCAAGGGTGTCAGTGGTTGATGCCCGAATGCTAGCTCAGATGGGCTCATCCCTGTTGATGAAGACTTATGTAGGTTGTAGCAGAATTGGGCTACATCAAGTAAACCCACCCAATCCTTTTGACTTGCGCACACGTAGTGGCGTAAGTACTCTTCCACCAAAGCATTGATCCGCTCCGTTTGGCCATCGGTTTGCAGATGGTTTGCTATGGAGAACTTTAATTCTGAGCCCATGAGTTTGAAAAGATAGGTCCAGAATTTACCCGTGAACCGCGCATCACGGTCGCTGACTATATCCCGTGGCACTCCAAACACCTTCACCACGTTTTTGAAAAATAATTCGGCAGCCACATCCGCCGGGCAAGCATAAGGTGCAACAATGAATACCGCATACTTGGAGAATCGATCAACAACCACCATTATTAATCGCTTGCCATCAACCGTAGGAAAGCCAACAATAAAATCCATGGAGATGGACTCCCAT
>JXTB01000100.1:873197-905727 GCA_002914805.1 Parasponia andersonii | reverse complement strand
ATATCATCTAGATAGACCACTACAAAGTCATCTAGGAACTCATAGAGCACATCATTCATCAAGTTGCAAAATGTAGCAGGGGCGTTGGTTAACCCAAAGGGCATAACAAGGAACTCGTAAGAGCCATACCTCGTGACGCATGCCGTTTTTGCCTCATCCCCATCAGCAATGCGCACCTGCCAGTATCCTGACCACAGGTCCAGTTTAGTGAAGTACGTTGCCCTTGATAACCGGTCGAACAAATCTGCCACATTTGGAACAAGGTACTTATTTTTAATAGTTACCTTGTTCAGTGCTCTATAGTCTACACACATTCGAAGGGACCCGTCTTGCTTCTTTTGGAAAAGCACCGGCGCACCGTAGGGTGCCTTCGAGGGTTATAGATACCCCAACTCCAGCAACTCATCTAGCTGCTTTCGCAGCTCTGCCAACTCCCTTGGCGCCATTCGATAAGGGGCACGAGCAGGTTGTCTTGCTCTAGGTTCGAGCTCGATCTTATGACCTATATTCCGTCTTGGTGGAAACTTTTTGGGTAACTCAGCCGGCATTATGTCGCTGAACTCCTCAAGTACCGCAGCGACTTTGTCAGGGACATCCACCACTTTATCTGCCTTGATTTCCACCAGGGCAGCAACCATCGTGACTTCTCCCCTCTTTAATCTGGACTTTAGTTGAGATGCTGACTGAAACATCGGTTTCTCAGCTACTCTTCCCCTAAATTCCACAGGCACCAAGCACGGACACCTCTCATCGGTAATGAATAATCCACCCAAATGGGGTACTGCCATAGCCTTTGCTTGGACAAAGAACTCGATGCCCAAAATAAGATCGAAGTCATCAAGTGGAACAGCCATGAACGCACATTCCCTTTCCCAATTCCCGACTTTAAGAAGAGAATTTGTTGTACCTTGTATTGGCTGTGCACCCGAATTCACCGCCTTGATCTTACTCGAGCTCTTTGACACCACCAAGCCCAAATCTTCCACCAAGTATTGCGACATAAAATTGTTGGTTGCCCCCGTGTCTAACATGGCATGTACCGTGCTTCCGTTTAGCAACACGTTTACATACATGAGGCCCTTGTATGTATTCAACTTCTCCGAAGTAATGGCATTCAAAAATTGTAAGGGGTTTAACCTTAGGGCCAGTTCTTCCTCGTCAGAATCGTCTAAGGTAATAAGGGCCGAGAGCTTCTCCCGCCGTGGACAATTTTGAAGACGATGGGGCCATTGCAAAGGAAGCAACCCGAGCTCCTCTTGCCTTGGGACCCCTCTTGTCCCTTAGCTCTCGAAGTTTCTCCTTCCTTTTTCTTCTTTTTGTCCTTCTTTCCCTCTTTGCAACTTTTCCCTTTTCTGCCTTCGTCCTTACCCTTCCTCTTCTCGGTGTTAGAAAAGAATGGTCCGAACTCATAGTCAATCAGACTATCCGTTGCCGCTATCGCCGTAGGTAGATTCGAAACATTTTGTCTCCTTAATTCAGCCTGCGCCCAAGGCTGGAGACCGGACAGAAAATTGAAGAGCTTGTCTTCCTCGGACATGTTTTTGATGTCCAACATTAAGGAACTGAATTCCTTAACATACTCCCGAACGGATCCTGTATGCCTCAATTTCTTGAGTGCTTCTCTTGCCACCCATGCCGTGTTCATGGGAAGGAATTGATCCTTCAATTCCTTCTTTAGAGTCTCCCATGTGTTGATTCTCGGCCTGCCAGCACTCACATCATCGTCCATGCGAGTTCGCCACCACAACTTTGCATCACCGGCAAGGTACATGCTAGTAATGGTGACTTGTTCCTCATCCGCCACATGAGCAGCCTTGAAGTACTGCTCCATGTCCCAAAGGAAATTCTCTAATTCCTTTGCATTTCTGCTTCCGCCAAATTGCTTTGGCTCGGGAACTTTTAGCTTGGAACCGCCACCTTTCTCATTGCTACTAGAGGGTCCGGCCGAGACTCTCTTGAGCAAGCTAACATCACCTTCCATAGAAGCCAAACGTGCTTCTACACGATCTGCCAATGCCAGAATTTCCTTGAGCATATCATTATACCGTTCCACCATGTCTTTCTGGTTGTCACGGACAGTACGCTAGAGCTCAGCAATACTGGCCACATGCAAGTCAGCTTAATCTGCCAGGGTCGTTGCATCAGGCGCTGGTGCACCAATCAGCATCTCGAGAATACCAACACGTTCGCCAAGATCCTCCATCCTGGCTCTGATACTAACTTGTCACATGGTCTAAAATTCGAACTAAAATTTTCGCCTTGTGATGGCACTAAGTCGCCCACTTAGTAAGCCGCACTCAAGTGTTTAACTCACAAACTCGGAATAAGGGACTCTTGGGACAATTTTAAGCAAGGCACGCACCATATACAGGAATCACTCCTAACCTTTTTATAAATCACAAAAAGGAATTACAACTCACTCAGAAGGGAACACACAAGCCTCTTACTTTCTGTTGTGTCCTCAACCATTCCCACACTTGGGTATTTATAGGCAACATAGGTGTGGCTGACACCCCCAGCTACTAGGACCACTTTTCCCACATTCTAAGGACTGGAACACGTTTAGATCACTAAGAAATGCCATCTGGCTCGAGGTTGTGCGGGAAAATATGAGAAGTGGCCGAAGGAAATGGAACTGGCCACGTTCAGCACGTCTGCCTGCGCTGTGCGCAGTGTGGCCGAGTGGCGCGCGCATTCTGCGCACCATGCCCAGTCATGTGTCGATAGTGCGCCTGCTTTCCACGCGCATGCGCACCACGTCCGCAACACTCGGTCATTCGCCCGGTTCCCATGGAACTCGGTCGTGGGCGCCCAGCCGCCCACCTTGGTCAGTCGTGGCCACGTTTAGTGGACCACGTTCCCCACCTTTCTCGGTCACGTTCCCCGCCTTTCTCAGCCACTTGCCGAGGCTGGTGCCAAGGCATTCCATGACTCTCCCGTCATGGTCACGCTTGCTTGGACATGTCTCCACTTTTCTCGGCCGTCTGTCCGAATGCCCGCCCCAACATCCGGATGTCTCTCACGCATGTCTGTGCGTGTTGATCATGTGCGCATGCCCAGTCTCGGCTGCGCCTATGTTTTGCTTGCGCGCGCGCACCATGCTGCGCACGTTGCCCTTATGAAACTCACTGTGGGACGCACACATGTGAGTCACTCGCATGTGTGGCTTAGTGTTCCGCCTACTCAGTGTGTCCGCCCAATACACTTGCCTTGCATGCCCGCCATGCATTTACTTGCAGCCAACAAGTCTCGCCATGCTTTTTCCCCTAAGGCATGGTTGTGAGTCGGCCTGTGCCAGCTTGCACACACTCCCAGTCCGAGTTTACGAGGGTCTTACAGTATATACAGACCTACCATATATCTATATGTGTTTGGAGTTAGTTGAAAAGGGACGACTCTATAGTAATCGACGATTGATTTTATGTATGGATGAAGTGGATGGTGGACACCGCATTTGAGAACTACTTCAGAGAATGAGACAATTCCACGAGGTGGTGTGTGTAGTCAATTGAACTCCATGGGAAGGTGAAGAGGGATGGCGATCTTGTAGTTGCATACGATCTTGCTGAGCCTGTTCGTTGTGCAGCTCATCCTTATATTGGTACATGACCAATTCCCCTCCACATATTGGTATCCCATTGTGAATGCAGAGGCATCCCTGATATGCTGAGGCTATTGGTCCAAAGGAAAGTCGCCTATGCGAGGACTATTTTGCCTGACCCCGGTTATCTCTACTTCAGATACTGGCTCAAAAGGTAGTCATCAAGATTTATAGAGCTAATGCTGGTATTGGAAGATTCTCTTGAGAATACATTCCTTTCCCTAAAATCCTCACTACTAGACATTTGAAAAGAAATATGGATGGGTTTAGTCCTGTGCAAGCATCATGGATCTTCACTATATACGAGCAAATTTGGGGGTCATCCTAGGATTGCATTATCAAGCTGCTCATCGGATTTTTTCTAATTGATCTACGGATTCATAAAAAGTGTTTGAGCAGTTCTTCGATAATTCGTCACTCGACTGATTGTGGTTTTCAAAAAATAAGGATTCAGATCCTAAAATTCTTAATAGGGTTCATCGATCATCAAAAAAATGTTCTATTCTAAATTAACGGAGTGGATCTAAAAATTACCATTTTTCATTCCATCCGAGTGTGGGATGAGTTCTTGTTTAGGGTATTTAGACTCTATGATTTGTCCCTATTTTTAGAAATAAAATCTGAGAGTTTTCTGAAAAATCAAAGAACAATAAGAGAGAGATGATATATACTAACCTTTCTTCGAAGATTGAAGGACCGAGATGTCGTCTGAAGGATTGCGGTGATAACTTGGTCGAAAAAGATGACAGATTTGTAAAAGCTATGAAACAGAAGAGGATGCCGAGGGATTTTCCTTATGAGCACTTCGAACTTCAGAAGTGAGAGAAACAGGGCGATAGGGTTCGAGTTTTGAAGAAGAGGAGGGAGCGTCATCAAATTACAGCCGTAGATCAAGGTATTTAATTTTCAGATTCAAATGCCGAAGTACATGCAGGAGTTGATTTTCCGTAATTAAATCGGTATCTTTTCAAAATTTGAAAAGACTCAATTTAAGACAACAACTGGTGTCATCGCTATCATTATGTTTGCTCAAAAAACGGAAAAGTCTCCTCGAGTTTTGTTGAGAAAATGTGACACGTGGTTTCATCTGTCAGGAGAAGGTACGCGTGGTTCTGAAAAGATGTGATTTGAGAATTGATGACTCTTCGAAGATCTCAAGATAATGTCATGACGTCGCATTTATAAGCTCGCACTTATAATAGAAGGAAGCTCCATTTTGTCCTAAAGAACTAATGGAGCTGGGGGACAATTATTGTGCGATCTAAAAACCTATATGCTGGTTAATGCCAGAAAGAGAAGTTAGCAACTAAGAGAACGTGTCAGGTCGCACGAGTAAGTTAAGTGCGACCTCTTCCGAGTAAATCGAATGCGACCTCCCTCCGAATAAAGTATGACCTCCTCTGAACGAGTTAAGTGCGATCAGAATGAAAAGGAAACTAGACCAAGCTTCGTCAAATGGGTATTCTACAAAGAAAGGGAAACAAAAGTTTCTCTTTCAAGATCTACCAGTCATCTCATTTAAGTTATTACCCAGTTATATTGTTACTCAAATTGTATTTTCTGATTATACACTTACCCATTTTCACAATTGGAAAATATTGAGCTACCCTCACTTATATAAAGGGAGTTCAATGCTGTTGTGAGGGATCTTCGGCTTCTGGGGAGAACTTTGGGGATTTATTATTTTTGCTTCCTGGAAACTTAACGAAACTCTTGTAATCCTCCAGAAAATAATGAACAACAGTGGACGTAGGCTCATTTTTTTTGGAGCCGAACTACTATAAAATTCTTGTCTCTTTTACTTGTTTTGATTGATCAACCATTTTCACACACAAACCACATCTTGCAATTTCTTAAATTCATTGTTGACAAAACCTCCGTCCACAATACATATATAGTAAAATGGGCTGTTGCAAATTGGAGTGGACCAAGGGGGCCAACTGCCAAAGATCTTTGACGAGAGATGGGGACGTGATGACATAAAGATGAGATTAGCCAATTAGAAGAATTACAGGCAAAGCTTCTTTTTCAAAGACAACGATGGATGGAGGCATATATGGTGGAGGGTTCTTAAATATTGGTTGGTCCACCCTCTGCGACCCACACTCAGCTCCAGCTCCCCCTCTCTCACCTATCTCAATCTCCCATGTTTTCATGCAACAAATAAGGCTCTTTTTCAAGGTCTCCCTTGTACAATTTGTCTCTAAAGATGCTTGTATTTCTTTTATTTAATCCGCAATATGTGTTCGCAGATATATATATATATATATTTATCCTTTAAATGTCTTTTTTTTAAAAAAAAAAAGTAAAACCTTTATTTTTTAAAACTCTTTAACAAAATAGAGTTTTTTAAGTTATAATTTGATCTGACGAGGCGGGCGAGTCACTTCAATTTCCAATGTTGAGATTCACATAAGTTCATTTTTTTTTCACCTCCGTATCAAAAAGGCAAAAATAAATTGCAATATCATAATATTATTCTAGTTTTCTTCTCTCTCTCTTAATCACAAATTTCATTCAGATAAAAGAGCTTAAATTTGTAACAGTAGTAAGCTATTTTTTCCTGACTAAAACATAGAAGTATTTTCAATCATGACAATATCACGTATTCTTTTAATATTTATATGCAAATACCGATATTGTCTTTCATGTATTTATATCATGCCGCAAATTCTTTCCTTAGTTAATTGCATAATGGTGTAGGCAGTGTTTTGAAACATATATATTACAGGGGTACTAGATGCCGTGTAAATCGTTATGGATTCGAATAAGTCAGAATGTTAGAATTGTTATTTTCAAAATTAAATAGTATTTGTAACAAAAAAAAAAAACAATTTAGAGAGAATATTTTAAAAATTATCTCAAAAATCAATGTCTTTTTATTAATTTTGAGAAGAGAAAAAAATGAAGAGGATATAAAAGCTAAATAAGCTGGCACATGTTTTATTCTTTGTTTGAAGTGTAAAGAGTAAGCAAAAGAAGTGAGGGCCAAAATAGGGCGGTTAAGTTTCCCGCAAGTATAAATCTCCAACGGACGCTTTGCTTTGAATGGAAAGTAATGCTTCATTTCTTTCTTTTTTTTTTTTTTATTTACTTCTTAGTTTTCTGTGGACATTTGGAATTGAACGATACAGCTTTTCACTTAGTCCCTTCTTTAATTATATGGACATTTCTTCAATTCTCTTCCAATGAATAACCGTTACTATATCTAATCTCCAACTCTCGTCAGCTATATATATACGTGCCAATATGTGTTGTCTCACCTCTAATTTATCCTCCTTTTTTTCTCCTCAAATAAGTGTGGGATTAAGGGACGACCAGCTGTAACAACCTTAAGCGCGCGTGACTAAATGATCCCTTCAAATGCTGATAAAAAAAGTCTGCTTTGAACATATATAGCTATTTGTATTAGGAGACGAAGCCAGTCTCCTTAATTAGCTCAATTAAAGGACTAATAACACTAAGTTCTTAGCACCATTTAGACTACCCCAATGCCACTGTAGGCTACACCTTGGTGGTTTTTATTTATATATATTTTACGTGCCAAATTTTTTTTTTTCTAACTTCCCCTTAGACCTTAAAATTCAAACCCTAATTAATGGTGTACGAACTCACAAAAATGCTACAATTTTTATACAATGACAGGTCGATCGTTATCTGATAAGTATGTAGAGTTATTCATATTTGTTTTCCCCATAATTATTATATGGCCAAAATTTAATTGGACCACATGCCATACAGTACAATTCGTATGCATCATTAATGATGAATAGAAATGTACGATCCATATTTTAATATCATATTACAAGGATGACAATCGGATATGTAGAACATGTACGAGATGTAAATATACAACAAACACACCCCAAAAATTTATATATATATATATATATATAGATATGTATATTTATTGGGCTATAATACAGGAGGCCTTTTTAACCCTGGTTATTTTTTTAGCCTACAATTTTTGTAGGCATTGCATCAATTATTATGATTCGAATAGTTAGAAAAAAAAATACGTATTATTTAATAGACTTTCTCTCTTTACCTTTTATTTTGAAGAGACGTGATTAATAAATTTTAATTGAGTAAAATAAAACTGATAAATAAGTTTTTTTTTTTTTAAGAAAAATCTACTAAATTAGTTACCTACAAATATATTGTGGACCCAATAATTACTCCGGCTATGAATGCTTGTAATTTAAATTTATTGTACAAAAGAATCAAATAAATAAGTCAAATATATATGCAAAATATATAGAAATCTAGTATAATAGGTATTTTTTTTATTCATTATTGATAGATACATTAGTTTTGACTATTAGATTTCAATATAATGATTACTACTAATTATGTTGAAACAAATTTTAATGTAAATTAAATGATAGTGTTTATAATTATAATGATTTTAATATTAAAATCTAACAGTCAAAATTGATGTAATAACTAACGATAATGAATAAAAATAGTACCTATTAGACTATTTTCTAAAAGTATATATACAAGAAGGAGCTTTGATCAATATTGGCATAATTCAGGTTTGTTCACCTCAAGATACGATCGTAACATACTTATAATTTATGCCAAATTAATTATATAATAATAAAATATGCGTCATATAGTATATACTAAGAAGTATACCACTTATTAATTATGTCGGAAGGAAAAAAGAAAAACACGGTTATTTTTTAAGATAAATAAAAGACAATTTGGCATTAGATTAATGCATTCTATGTATTTGATACCTATTCACAGCTGAGTTGTAATCTAAACAAAAACAAATTAAACAATTTCTAAGCAAGACAGATGGAATAATTAGACTTACTTTGGACACAAGATTTGGGATTGATCCATTCAAGAAACCAATGATTAATATTTTTCTCTCTCCCTATAGTTTTTAAAAATGCTGAATAAGGCTGCTGGAGAGGCATCTACCGCGTAGATTCAGGAATGATCCACGTGACTTATCACCCTGAATTATTCGCGTCATCTCAAAGAGTGGATATAGTCGGATATTGATTTACTTGTACGTAATTTTATTATTAATTAAACTTGAACTTGTGTTCTATTACTTAGGCCCCGAGACTTGGAAAAAAAATTAAGAGACGTACTTTTATCTCTCTTTTATATTTTTCTATTTTTTTTATTTTTATTGTTTGATACATGAATTTTATTATAATTTATTATATTATTAAAATATTAAATTGAATAATGAAATTCATGTACCAGACAATAAGTCTGAAAAATGTGAAAAAGAGTAAAAAAAAAAAAAAAAAAAAGTACATTTAGCGTTTCTTAAAAATTAATATAAGAAAGAAGAACTGGATTATGAATTTGAGCACAGTTTGCTTTAGTTTGGTTCAAATACAAGAAATTTTAGGATGAAATCATAAAGGCGTAAGTAAGGTTCTTGCAATTCCCCATGATCAATATCATGAATGGATAATCCAAGCCAATACATATAAACGTTTTGACATGAATTTAAAAAGCTCCAAAAAATTTATTATGTTTAGAATAGTTACGATATCTCCTTTTATACCTATTCAGCTATTCTCTACTCTTCAAACAATACTAAATAAAGTAGAATGTTTAGTACACTTTTATCACCGGTAAACATGTAAATAATCTCATCAATAATGAGTACGTAGAGTCAACTAGTTTCTAATAATATGTCCACCCGTTTGGCTCTGCTCGGATCTTGAATTTTATTGAGAAAAAAAATAGTGACGAAAAAGAAAAGAAAAAAGATGAGAAAAATATTTTCTTAAAATTTTATAATTTTGTAAAATTCTTTTAAAAAATATTTATCTTTCTCAATCTTTTTTACTGAATTAACACATAAAATTTCTTCAAGATAAATTTCTTCAAGGTTTTGTAAATTTTTTTTTTTGAAATTCAAACGTAAGAAAATAGAATTCTCTAAATTTTTTTTCTTTCCTCGCTAAAGTCTAAATTTCAAACATAACCTTTGTGAACTATAAATTTGGAAAAGCATATAATATATAATATTTTTGTAAATCTCAGTTTTTACATGGGTAAAACGATCATTTGATCAGATTTTATAATAAAAAAAATTAAATTAAATTAATTAAATATTATATATATATGTTTCCTCTCTCCCTTGTCCATCCCCCTCTCCCGACTCTCTCTTGCTCTCTCTCTCTCATTCTCTCAGCCGAAGGAACACAAGGAGGAGCCACCGCCACCACAGCCACTGTCAAGTCTTCCCTGTAACACCCCCAAGTATATCTATATGATTATATAGGTCAAATTAGGAAGTATTATTCTTTTATAAACCATAACTGTAGTTTCTGCAAAAAGGTAGGCCAATTTAAAGTTTTCAAACTCTAAAACAAAAGAAGTTGTATGACATTACTTTCTGAAAGTATCTTTACTAAATATATAACCAAAAGTTCTTATCAGTTTATCTTGCCATCAGTAATAATATTTACAACACATCAAAATATCGAAATACAAGAAAACACCGCCCACAAATCAAGCTCATCTATATCTATATGATCATAGCGACAAGAAAGCGTGCTAGCCAACCAGTAACTCTATACATCATATATCTCCTCACCTGCATTACAAGAACTAAATGAGCTAATGCTCAGTAAGTAGAGATTATGCATGCTCGTGAACATGTTTCATGCATAAAATTCATTGAAATTTCCATTGTACTCTTTCTTCTATAACTTTTTATTTTGATGCACTTTTCTAAGAAAATATTTCTTTATAGGGCTCTTGAGTACGCTACAAAGTGGCAGCAGTCGGTAGGACATGCCCACCTATGCGGGAAGGAAACACATGGCTAATACGAACCATACCTACCCAATGTAGACCGACTAGGTAATGCACCTAATAAATCTCATTGTACAATGCTCAGTTCCAGTAGTCAGTAAGCTGTACCTACCTATGCGGGAAGGATGCTTGTGCAAACCATACTTACCCAATGCAAACATATTAGACAATGTACTTAAAACATATCTTATGAAATCAGTACAATGGTACTACTTTAAATCCAATGCGTGGAGAACTTCATTTCTTTGAAAATCATGCTTGTATCTTCTGTAAATTTTACAACAATAATATAAATAAAATATAATTGAAATAATACACATAAACATAGAGGAAAACATCTTGTATCTACTATTGTTCTTGTGATGGAGTTAAAATAAATATTTACTTACCTTGTGTCCAGTAGAAAAGATAGTGGAAATGGTCAGTATCCTCTGTGCCAAGGTGTATGGAAGACTTGATGTCAATTTTATTACTAAAATGATCACTACAATGTAAAATACTTAAAGAAAACAAGCACAAGATCGAATCATAACTTTTACAAAAGAAGGAAGCCTAATCACAAAATGAACCAAAATGTCATCTACTTTCATAAAAACTTGTCTATTTGCTTTTAAATGGTACTATTTGGTTTTAAAAATATTTGGACATCACTTCCCCTATTTTTCGGACATCTCCATATGATTAAAATCATAGTTTAAGACCTACAATAACAATCAACAAGCTAACTCCCACATATACAACTCAAAGAGGATCTTTTAGAGCAACCTAAGTACACTTGAATTCTTTTCGTTTAGACAAGTTTGAAACTAATTTTACACTTATGTGTCATTATTATCAGCCACCAAATGAGTGTAATAAATAATAGGATCCATAAAATATATACTCTAAGTTTAGAAAATCAGATTACAAATATAAAAATGTAATCTATCACACATGACAACACTTAAATCCATAACTAGCACACTTTAGGGCTTTAAGTCTAACTTTAATCCTCCACTTAAATTCTGTATTTTTCGCTATATATAAGGTTTTCTTACACCTTTATTCATCAAATAAAAGCTTTGATTCAAGAGCTAAAGTAATAAAAATAAATTACCAATTCTAAAATTCACAAAAAGCTCACCCTGACTAGTTTGAACTTTTGTTAAAGCTCTTGCTTTCTACTTCTACAAAACTGATTTCTAAGGCTTTGAAATTGATCTTAGGATTCAAAAGGACCTAGAGGAAATATTACTTAAGTAGTATCAAGTGGAGAATTGAAATAACAAAACAAAACCTAGGAAGAAGAACTAATAGAATTACCTTAACTAGTTTGGATCTATCTTGCTTTCTTGAGCTCCAAATTGAGTTCTACTACTTGAAAACTCTTAGATATAGATAAGGAAAGTTGAGAGAAGTATAGAAAATGGCTAGAGTAGTTCAAGTCATGGTTAGGGAGGAAGAGGAAAGAAATGACCAGGTTTGATCAAAAATCAATACTTAATAGCTAAGAAATGGCATAACTTAAATTCTAAGGGGTACTTTGGGTATTTTGCTCATTTTTTTCCATGTGTCAAGCTCTAAAATATCCTTAGCATACTCAACACATTATTGGTTAATCCTATACACCCAAGTATGGACAAAAAAGGTGAAACCTAGCTTAGAAAGTGAAATCTAATCATACTTTGACCTATATTCCCATATGGCCAATCTTATTGTTATCTAGTAGAACCTAGTCCCATAACTAATAATTAAATATAAAAATAAGTAAATTAAACTCCAATTAATAATGCAAACTTAGTATCAATTCCTAATTATTACAATGCACAAAGATGACATTATATGATTAAGCTGAATCTAAGCTAGCTTTGTGTAATTAAACACAGTTCAGTACATTGATTGCCACCTCGTGCTTATATAAAATGAACATTTTTGAAAATGCTAGAAATGAGTCCTAAACATTGAATTAAAGCTATTCGAGAATTTAGCTCCGAAAAGCTTGAAAAATGTATTTTACCGAAAAACTACTATTTGACTAAGTTATTAACAGACATGGTTTTTAATGCATGTGCATATAGTATTATTATTCATGAATGTATTCTTTGTTCTTTTTATACACCAAGCTCTCTCTTTGAGGGTACTGAGCCTTTACACTACATGAGAACACTTTGACAACTATTAGTATAATAATACATATTGAAAGTATTTAACGATCAAAATGAGCAATTTATCATAAAATTGACACTAGTTTCATGATATGTCTATTATGTAATATGAACATGTTTATTATTGGCTTATTATGTATGTGAGAAACTTGGTATCATATTTCCAACCACCAGCGAAGTTCCCCCACGCTGCCTACTGCGCACGCCACTGATCCCTGGTCACCGCCGAGCTCGACGTCGCCGGAAAATGCCATTTTTGACCACGGGGAGTCTCGATTTCTGGCGACGATTCCAACCGTTTCAGGTCGTGTTCTTGGGCTCGTTGGGTTCGTATCGTCGAGAAGAATCTCAAGGTATAGATTTCTTGATCTCATTTTGCCCAATTTGAAAGTTGTCATTTTTAGGTATTTTAAGTTTTGAATTTAAGTTTTTAATCCAACCGTTAAATTTTGTTTTTGTTGTCGTGTGTTGTTAGAATGTACTCGGAAAATGGTGAAGTTTGATATATATATATATATTTTCTATATTTGGTGACCGGCACGAAAGTCAATATCTAACGGCTTAGATTCTGTCTACTTTTATATGCCATCGGTCCGGTGTCGGCCCAAACCTGAATTAGTCGAGTTATATGTCTAATTTAACTATTTTAGACATTAGGAATTTAGTAAAGAGGTCCATTCATTGATTCGAAGCTTCGTTGAGAGGTCGATGTTTCTTAAGTAAGAGATCGGGGGCGTGGAATTGGTTCCTGACCCTCCGAATTATTGTCCAATCAACACCTTGAACATCTAATAGCGTGGTATCGCTATTCTAGTGAGGTAGGGATTTAGTTACCTATCTTTTATATTTTTTTGAATAAAACTTATTTTCTGCAGCATATGAGAACAAACGTAATTTTAGAATGTTTAAATATCTGTGATAAAATTGAATAGTATGATTTATGTTTTGGATTGCTCTGAGATTTTTCTGAGTATAGGTTATTTTTGGATATGTTAAAAATAGGGCTGTTATGCTGTTCATTTTTCTACAAAATTTAATTAATCTTTTTATTAAAAATCAGAGCATCAATTGAACTTAAATTACTGTATAGTTACTTTTACACATCAGTTCAGAGTACACGTATCATAGGATCATACATGAGTCTCATGTTAACATCATGGGTTTTTACAGTGTGGCACTGCAGTCCCACCGACGGTGTAAAGTCCATGAACCCGCGCAAGATATTTCTTCTGATTACTTTTCCATTTGGTAGGCGTAGGCAATACGGTTGCCCCTTCAGGTTTGGTAGGCGACACACGGATGTCCCCTCCGGTTATGGGCTAGGTGTCACCCTTCCTATTTTTCTCCTCTTTCAGGTGATTGTTCAATCGAGTTAGTCGCCTCGTTGGCTAGTCAAGTCGCTTGGCTTACGCTCATGGTCTTATTCCTCTTTGGTTGGTACCTTTCTTTGTCTCACTCTTTCTTCATGTCTAACTATTTAGCCAAGTTTGTTTTTCCTACTAAGCGAATGTACGAGGGTATATTTACTACTATTTGAGGATTTGGTATATAATGAGACACTATAGTTCCCAAAGAGCCTACTTTCAAAGTTTTAAGTATTTGAAATTTTGATTAATCTTGTAAATCAGTTTTTGAACTTTCTAACTCAAGATTTACGAAATGCATTTAATCAATACAAAAATTTTATTAAACTAAGTTTTTATACAATTTAACTATGTTTTTTCGAATTCTAATTAGTGTTTCATTCTTAATAAACTCAACTAAAGATGAACATTTTTTATACAGAATGCCCAACAATGTGAGAACTAAAATGAGAACCCAAACCCAAATACTTGATTTTCTCTTAATTTTGTAAAATTATTTATTTATATAAATTTACACTCAAAATTGTGACAATTTTGACATGTGTACCAGACACATGTTTTATTTATCGATGCACATGGTGCGGATAAACAAACTCTCATTCCGTGGTTGGGTAACAAATCCAAAAAATTAGATATAAGACCGAGACATTCCATGTCTATTAGACCTTGGTAATTAATCAACAGACCATGCATGTATAATTAGCTTTCCAAGACAGTTAATTCATAAGTTAGTGATCTGTGGCGAGATATCAAACCTGAGTTATATGTGACCTAGCTAATGAAGTCGAATAATGCACGTAATTTTGAACAAATCTGGTGTCCATCCTTGATCACCATATGGTAACTAACTCTTCGAAATGTAAAGATAATTTATACATTCAAAATAATATTATGCATTATTTATATACTTAGATTCTTCTAAAATTATTTGTCGACTTAAACATCAGAACGTCTTATACGTTACCTTTATTATTACTTGATTTTCCCCATATTAAGCGGCAATATTCAAAGCATAGACCCACAATGATTATACTAGTTATTGGAAATCACTCTTAAATAATCACTTTTCACATAAATTTAATATTGTTTTAACATTTTTTTCATCCCATCTATTGTACCTTTGCTAATAAGATCTTGACCTTTTCACCTTTGAACTTACTTAAAACTAAAAAGAATACGATTTTTTTCATTTTGCTAATTAATTTCCATAATACAACTCATAAAGTACTCAATAGTTAATTACTCTCCTACAAGATGAAATGAATGTACAAAACTTGGATGTATAGTACGAGTACAATATTAGTTGGAGAGGAATATTCAACGAGTCTAAAAATTCCAAAAACTCCATTACTGTATATACATATACATATATATATATATATATATGAGTTTAATGGTAGCAAAATATCCATTGTTGTAATATTGTAACAGGAACATGAATTACTGATGTTAATTAAAGGAAATGCTTTTCAACAGAAATTTCATTACAAAAAGGAGGAACCACATAAACTCTAAGAGAAAAAAAAGGAAACAATTCACTAATATGATGGAAGAATAGATTTACATGAAGTTCACAATAATAATATCCATGAAATCTATCTTCGGTGTGTATCTACCCAAATAAATAAAATTTTGAACCTGTCATGAAAAACTCTGAACAACATGATAGATCATATATCTATACAGTATTAATTATGCGTATTAATCTAAATAATCAAAGAAAATCCTTCTTCTTTTTTCCTAACTATATATATATATATGTGTGTGTGTGTGTGTGTGACTAATAAAATGAAGTAAGCAGCTTAATTATTGACTAAGAAAACATGTACCACCCCTCTATGAAGTCGAAGAACAACGACAATGGATTTAAGCGGCTGGTTCGATCAATCAATCCATACCAAAAACTTAATCTCAACGTGTTAAAACTTGATCACAAGTCATCCCAAAACACTTGATCAAATTCTGACATTGGTCCAACCGACGAGGAAGGGTGAGGTTGATCAAAGCCCTGATGATCATACGACGGCCTTCCCATATCGGCTTGCTCGGAAACGACAGAAGAAATCTCTGTCGTATTGTTCATGTCCGCACTGAGTCCAGTGTCCTGAGAGACACTGACCATTGACTGATTCGACATGTTATTAGAGAATTGCTCAACTTTGCACTGTCTGTCGTTTGAATTTCCAAAACAATGGTCCATCTGAAGATTGTTTGGGATTAAACTAGACACTTTTCCTTGTTGAAGATAGCCCAGACTGGAATTTCCCAGAAAATAATTATTGTAGGAGGAATTTGGGATTATTGGGATCATTTGTGAGTACAAATTGTTAATGGGGCTTTGATGATGAATTTTCGGGTTTTGTTGGGAAAAGTAGTTCAGATGATGATGAGTAGCTCCTTCTGAAGATGTACTAATTGTTGTCGCTTCCTTGAAATCATCGTCGTTTCTGTAGCTGGGATTGTAAGGAGGGTCTTCGGTGAGAGGTGGGAGTGAGTTAGAACAGTCCAACATGTCGTCTACTCCTAGGGAGTTGATTCTCAGAAGGCCATGAGGAATGTTTGGGGCAATTTTCTTGTTAATTCCCAAGTTCTTGTGGAAAACACGGCACACAACCCATTCATCCTGCATAAATGATCAAAACCTTATAGATATATAATATACATATGAATAAGATATTAATTCATTATTAATTAGCTTCTTTAATTTGGACCTTTATATATATATATATATGCAGTAATAACACAATTAAAGCAATAAAAAAAATTAAAAGAAAGAAAAGAAAAAGGGAATAAGGACCCATGAAAACAAACTCTCAACAAACCCAAAAAGTACATTCGAAAAAGAAAATAAGATTGAGAACATCAAAAGCCAGTCATGATTATCATGATATAAAAAGATCATCATAGGAATATGTGACCAAAAGTGAATTATACCTTTGCAGACTTGGGAAGGTTGTAGTATGAGAATTTGCCTTCTAGACGGTACTCGTGCATAACCCAGTTAGTCTTCTCTCCTTTGGGGGCTCTCCCTCTGTAGAACACAAGAGTCTTCTTCATACCAACAAGGCATGACCCTTTATTCCCTTTGTAAATCTCCTTGTCTTTACCGGTCGCTTTCCAGTACCCGGATTCCGTGGCCCGGTTCGTTCTCATTCCGGTCGGGTACTTTCGGTCTCTCTGGCAGAAGAAGTACCATTCTTTCTCTCCCATCTTCGCTCTTTCTGTAACATGTATATTTTGTTAAGCGCATCAGATCGAATAATTTAAATACTTAAAAACAAATCTCGCAACAAAACAAAATGATAAACTTAAATCGGAAAAATATGTCAAAAATAATCAAAACTAATTAATTGAACGAAAAGAAGAGAAGGAAACTAATAAAATAGATAGATTACTTACTCGGCAAGTCCCAAGGCTCGCACTTGTTCAAATCAGCTTCTCCAATTGCACTAGCTGTGAAGTTGCTGTTCATAACTTTCTCTGTAAGATAATAAGTTATGATTTCCTCATCGGTCGGATGAAATCGAAAACCCGGCGGCAGATCGATCAGGTCTCGGTCTTCTGACCCTTTGCTCGCAACTAGACACGCCTCTTCCATATGATTTATATATTTACTGATCAGGTTTGGAGAAATACTAAAACCAAACCCCAAAAAAAGACCCACTATACCAAACCCAAAACAAGCAGCCTAAAATACACAGAAGCTTATGTATATATGTATATTTACAGACCAGAAATACAAGGAATATCAAGGAATAGCACGATGAATAATAATAAGAAGGGAAAATGACTATGAGAGAAACTGAAAGGAAAAGAAGGAGAAAAATGGAAAGAAAGGGCTTTTTAATTTTTCTTTTTTTCTTTTCCCCTTTTCCTTTTATGATGCTTGGAAAGGGAGGAGATGGAGAAGTAAAAAGAGGTGAGAGCTGTTAAAGAAAGTAGAGAAAAGGGAAGGGAAGGTGCTTAAATAGAGGAGCTTGTTCAACACCACATATTCTTCAAGATCCGTGGTCTGCAAGGCACTTACTGAGGAAGCCATATATCTAGGAAGCTAAATTTATGTTTAATGTCTTTTTTTTTTAAAGAATATTTTTTTGTATTTATTGTTTATTTATTTTATTGGGTTTGTCCTTTCTGGGGTGGCTTCTTGGCCATCTATCTACCTGTTTGAAAACGAATGTGAAAATGATTAAAATATATATATATATATAATAAGAAATTGTTTTTTGAAAAAAAATGGTTAAAAAGGAGAAGAGCTTTTGAGCTTTTGGGCATTTTCTGTGTTGGTTTAGTGGGGCCCATGTTTGTGGGGTACTCTCTTCTTTTCACATTGAAATAACAGCTTTATCCGCTTAGGGGGTGGGGCTTAAACCTAATCTCTGTTTTAGAATTTCATTGGATGTTCCGTCAGTTTAAAATCTCCCTTAACAAAGTCTCCATTGGAACTGTCCAACCATCCAGAAATTCTCAAGTTCTTGCCCAAATTTTCATTTTTAAGTTTTCTTTTTCTTTTTTGGAAAATTACGTCGATGGTATTGTGGAAAATTAAATTGATGCTTCAATCTTTCTACGTTTATGTTACAATGACACCTCCTAGAACTCTTTTTGCTTTGTCAAATAAATCCTTTGATCTCTTTGATTCTTTAGCATCAAAATTAATTGCTTTACATGAATGTCCAAATCTTCCTGCGGTGTCTTTAGGGTTTTTGGTCACTTTTTAATGGCCGTTAAAACCTCGGTCAAAAGTATCAGTTAAAAATAACGAGGTTAAAATTAAAAATAACGAGGTTAAAACTACGGTCAAATATCCTATAACAACAATTTTTAACTGTCGTGAATTGACTTTAATGTCGTAGTGTCATGGGCGGTAAACTCATGCCGATGATGTTTAATAATAATGATAGCAGATAGTTGATTTATTTCTGTTTTCGAGAATATAATTTTTTTCATAATGATTCTTTGTTTTATAATGAATTTTTTTTAAACTACATTTCGTATTGTTGGGAAAAAAAAATTCCCGAGTTTTTTTCCGCTTTATTCGCAATTGAAACGTATACATGTGCTTAATCCTAAAGTGATTAATTAACAACGGTAATAAATAGGATGATATATGCGTATAAAATTAATTATTTTTTATGGTCCAGCTTTATTGCGGCGGTCCAATATACGGCTTGGCTTTCTGATAACTTCGCTGTTCATAACCGCGTAACCAAGTGACTTTTAATATTTATGTACAAATAGTCACATTTGGAAGCACACATGCAACTTCAGAAATGGAATAAATAATTGGGAAAAGGAAAAATAATCTAAGGCACAAGTCAAAAGCGGAAGAAATAGTGCAAAAAAGAACTTAATTCACAAAGAACATTTTTTGCTTGAATTCACAAAGAACTTAATTTGGAAGTTTCCTCCGTTATTTTTTTTTTCAAAAGAAAATTAGACTTGGGACCGCATTATTTTTTTAGTTCTTATTTCGGCAGTTAATTCAAAATTTTGTATTTTAATAGATGAGTGATCACAAGTGATATATTGTAACATATATAATCACCGACCAAATAATCTGGCCATTCTATTGAGTGACTATGAGTTTTTCCAATGAGTGACTCTTAGTAATTCAGAACGCAAGAAAACAAAATGTCCTAATTTTTAAAATTTTTTCCTTTTTTATATTTTGCTGTTCTTTCCTAAATTCCCTTTTTTCTTTTGCTTAATTTTAAAAGAGTGAAAGGCACATGATAATGAATCACTGAGGCTATCTTGTTTGGGTATAACCATTATCGTTCCGTAAGAAATAAAGATTTATCATCCATAACAAAGTCAGCTTAATAACTGTTCTCATCTCTGTGTATTTTTTTATTTTATTTTAGGGGATAATATCATTTTTATAGATTGTATTTTGACATTTTATTGAAGTTGTATTTTGTATTTTAGTTATTGTGAACATTAACTTTTAGATTTTAAATTTATTATAATTTTATAATTTGACACTATTTTAAAATAATTAATTTACCAAGATGCATTTAAAAAATTGACAATAAAACATATAAAAACTAATCAAAAAATAAGTTTATTTAATATCTTGGTAAATTAACTGTTTTCAAATGTTATCAAGGTATAAATTTGTAACAAATATTAAATTTGAATGTCAATGTTGATAAGAATCAAAACACAAAGATACAAACCCAATAAAATATCAAAATACAAAAAATAAAGGTGATATTATTTCTTATTTTTTACATGAAATCCGATTTAATATAAATATAAATCTTTTTAATTTTAGAAAATTTGAGGAAAAAAAGGGCGTAAGTAGACGTTGACATTTTTAAGAAAAATTTATAGAAAAAATAAAAATAAAGGCAAATATGTTGTACTTGACAACCTGTTGTGCAATATCCAGTTAAATAAAGTGCTGATTCGGCAGTTTTCATCTTTTTCTTTTGTATTTTTGAGTGGCATGAATAGATGAGATCTCTGTGAGACTTCGACTAAAACCACGTACGCAACTTCCAGGAAGTTGCAAAACCAAAAACTTTTCAGGAAATTTAATTAAATTATGTTTTTTTAGAAGAATGCAGCTATATTTAATTATAATTAAACACAAATATATATATATATATACACATAACTGATTGGAAATAGCCCCTCCCTACCAATCTAAGCCAATAAAGTGTTCATTTATTCCATTAAATACATAGTCAATTAAACATTAATTATAAATGGGGTCGAATTTTTTTTTAAGTCAATATATATTTACGAACAAAATTCAGCAATAAATAAATCGATCAATTTTTTTTTTCCCTTTTTGCCTTTTGGGAAAAATGAGATTACGTTAGTTAAATAAATGGCTAAAAGAAAAATGAGGGGGTCGTCGTTTAAAAGAATCTCAATTGGTGGTCTTGTGGATTAGAATATGCTTTCCAGCTTTGAGACATCTGAATTAGCAAATAAAAGAATTGGTTTATTTTTAGACTTTAGAACACAAAATAATAATAATAATAATAAGAAAATTATAATCTTTCAGCTACTCCAAAATGGCTTTTGTTTTGTATTGTATTTTACCTTTTTATTTTTTCGTTGTATAAAATAAAGTCGTTTTAATTATTATTATTTTTTAAAAAGCACGTATATAAAGTTTAAACCACCAAATAAGGAGTATTAATACGATTGATAATTCGTATCATTTCATGTCGACATATTTAATATCGCGCAAATTTTGTGTTACTCGCGAGTTACCTATTTTATAAAAATATCAATCAGACTGACATTTCACAATATTTTTAAATATTATAATTATTCATTTACTTGATTTTTTTCACTCCGGTTTTATTTTATTAAGGTAAATTAGCTCATTAATTTATTATTTTTCATATAAATTACAAGAAATTTGTGAAAAAATATTTTCTATAAAGTCATTACTTAATATTTTATAATATATTTTTGATAAAAAAATTAATTAATCATGTCAATTTGAATCAATTTCGTGTCAAACATATCAACTAAACATACAGATTTTGAGTCGTGTAAGCGAATTGTGTTCAATTTGCCAACCGTAATTATTAGGAAACTTGATGTGATAAATTCAGGTAATGTAGCTACCAGCTTACTAGCTATAACTACCATCAAATTACACATGTGAGGTAATATGGGGTGCTCAAACCTTTTGTCTCAAGTAGGTTGTCCGAGTATGATGTTCAATTTATATTGGCATTCTTTATAATACAAGGGGATCTTTGGCAAAACGGTCGAATTTGTGAACCTCGTTAAAATGGATGTTCGTTTTCTAAATATTAGTATATCAGTGAATATACTAAATATATAAATTTCATAATAAAAAATTTTGAGGAATTAATATACCTAGAAATTATAAATCAAGTAAATTCAATGTTCAAATTTATTAGTGCTGGCAATATTATTCATCAAGTGATAAGTTATATATATATATCACTTATATATATATATTGATAAAAATTTATATATATATATATATATAGTGTCATGTCCTAAGACAAAGAATATGATAACCACCATATGCCCATAAGGATAAACCTCATAGAAATGAAAGATTTCGAATCCAATCGTTATTAAAAATCCAAATAGATCTATTATCACCTAAAAAATCTCATCATAACAAAACACCAAATAATCTAAACTATCAATAACAATTTGCTAAATCCATAATAACAAAGAAACTAAAACCATAATAATAATCTATTATACCTCAAATAACCAAAAATGTCTCAGAATGGAAACCAAACAATACAGTAACTCTAAATAGTAAAATTTAAGTCCTCAAACGATCTCCCTCCTTTAAATATGAGTTCTACTTATTGTCTATTCTCCAAATCTGAAAAAGATTAAAGAATAAAAAGGGTGAGCTCGACAGCCTAGTAAGTAACCAATAACTTATACTAGTTGGATCAAGCATATATAATTTGAAATGTTTAGTAAGTATTTTATAAAATAACTCTAACTTCGAAATTAATACTTTTAAAAAGAGAAAATAAAACTAACTAAAAATCAATTTAACAAAATAGAAGGTTTCAAAATTCATTATATCAAATTTGTTCAATAATCGATATCATTTTCAAATTCTACTCTACAGTTTTGGTGACTATGACCATACTTAACCCCTGTGATTAGGTCCGAATCTACCACAAATAACCCCCGTAGCGAGGTCCGAATCTATTATAGATAACCTCTATAGCTAGGTACGAATTACAAATCTACTACATTTAACCCTGCAGCTAGGTCAGTACTGTCTACATATACCCCCTGTGGATTGGGTCCACATGCATAGTCACTGAAGAGCGTTTCAATACATTCAATTATAAAACAATTAACAAATACTTTTCATATCTATCAATAAGGTAACAACTTTGAAATCATTTAACAGTAGTAAGAAACATAAGCTTGATCTATATTTCATTTAAAAGATAGTTATCTCTTATCAAACTAATTTTTATTTATTAACAAATTGCTTGAAAATAAGTTCAAGATTTACAAACATAATTTTCTTTAAAAGAAAGCAAAAGAGACATTAACTTAAGTAAAACAAAAGTCACTAGCAAAGATGAAAGGTTACTTACTTGTTCGCTAGTCTAACCAATCTAAATACAAATTGCTAGCTACAACAAGAACCTATAATTATAATAAGAATCATATATGATTATTAAACACTTAATAGGTACCTTAAATCATGCTTAACACAATATCTAACCCGCTATCGATGCACACTTGATACATTGGCTACATTACCTCATATAACCTCGATATCAAAAACTCATAATAATTCTAAATTAATTCTAAAAATTATGAAACTTGGAGGACAATATCTACAAGGATTGAGGTCCTAAAAGTGCTACTGTAGGATCCATAAGTATGCCATACAAAGCCAAGTAAACTGCTGTCACATTTTACTCTAATTGTTGAAAGTTGCAAAAATTTTCCAGATTCATAGTGCTCACTTTGAAAGGCTATATCCCTCTAGTTATAAGTCTATTTTGACAAATTATACACTGTTAGAATGTTATCAAATAAGCTTTCCAACTATACCAAATATACCCTATTAGACTATCTGAAATACCAGAAAAACCAGTCGTAGTCACTGCTGCATTTTACTGTTCTAGACCAAAACTCAAAAATCTATAACTTTTAATCTAGACATCAAAATCATGTAATTTTGTTCTTATTTTAAACCTTACAATGAGAGTAATCAATCAAAATATATATGAATCCCAGAATTATGGCTGAAACAAAAAGATGCTTATAAAAATACTAAACCCTAGATGATGGATTAGTCCCAAGAATCCCAAATAACCAATTGACAATTGATAGAGAGGTGTTCTTTGCCTTAGAGAATTGACAATTAGCTTTTTGTATTCCTTCTCCTCCTCCCAAGCTTTCAGCCACTCTCCTTTCTCTCTGCAGAGTATTAAATTTTGTATTTCTTCTGTCAGAAACTCTGAAAAATTATACGTATAGGGTTTCATAATCCTTTAAATTATTTAATTGTCCTTATTTAATAAACTAAAACCTTGGTCTTTTTGTCTTTTACCCTTTCATTTATTTATTTATTTTTTATTTCAGGTATAGGTTATTATATTCTCCCCTACTTAAAATAAGTTTATTCCGCTAAACTTCACGTATCATTAGTCTCAAAAAAGAAAGTGTAATTTGCTCTTATTTCTTCTTCTAACTCCCATGTAACCTTAACATAAGAAATAATCTAATGTCTCAACACTTTTTCCTTTGTATCAATAATATGCAAAGGACGTTCTTCGTAAGTCAGATCTTCTTTAAGTTGTATTGGCTCATACTAAATCACATGACTGAGATCAGGAATGTATCTCTTCAACATGAACACGTGAAACACATTATGAACACCAGACAAAATTGGTGGTAGAGCAAGTCTGTATGCTACCTTACCAACTTTATCTAATATCTCAAATGGGCCAACAAATCGAGGACTTAACTTATCTCGAACTCGAAATCTCTTTACCTCTCTCATAGGTGACACTTTAAGAAAACATTATCACCAACTTCAAATATCACTTCTCTTCTTTTGGGGTCTGCATAACTTATTTGACGACTTTGTGCTGTCAAAAGTCTTTCTTTGATCAATCTAATCTTCTTAATAGTCTGTTGTACCATTTAAGGTCCTAGAATTTCCTTTTCTCCAACATCATCCCAAAAAATAGGAGATCTGCACTTCTTACCATATAGAGCTTCATACGGTGCTACTTGCAAACTAGCCTGATAGCTATTATTGTGTGCAAACTCCACCAAGGGCAAATGCTCATCCTAAGAACCTTTGAGATCTATGGTGCAAGCTCTCAACATATCTTCCAATGTCTAAATGATTCTCTCTAACTGTCCATCTATTTATGGGTGAAAAGCTATACTGAAGCTTAGCTTAGTCCTAAAGGCTTTCTGTACAGCACTCCAAAACTGAGATAAAATCTAGGATCTCGGTCAGAAATAATAACTATAGGAATCCTATGTAGTCTCACTATCTCTCTTATATATAATTTTGCTAATCTCTCGAGAGAAAAAGTAATTTTGATAGCCAAGAAATATGTAGATTTAGATTTACGATCCACAAAAACCCAAATTGCATCATTACTACTATTAGTCCTTGGCAATCCTGTTACAAAGTTCTTAGTGATACAATCCCGTTTCCATTTAGGAATCTCAATGGGTCATAACAATCCTGCAGGTATTTGGTGTTCAGCCTTCACTTACAGACACGCTAAACATTGTGCAACATATTGAGTAATTTCTCTTTTCACGTTATTCTACCAGAAATTCTCTCTTAGATCCCTATACATTTTAGTGCCTCCAAGATGTATTATGTAGCTTGTGTTATATGCTTCTCCAAGAATCTCCTTCTTCAATTCTGGATCATTTGGCACACACAATCTCTTCCCAAATCTCAAGGATCCATCTTTATGGATAAGAAACTATGTTTTCGATCCTGCTTCTATCTTAGCTTGAATCTTCCACAAATAGGGATTATTAAGTTGGGCATCTTTGATTCTATTAATTAATAAAGGTTGCAGATGCAAACTAGCCAACTGTACTCCAAACTCTGGTACTCTTACTTCGATGTTCAGTTTTCTCATATCTTCCAAAATATTCTTCTGATCGGTGATTAAAGTTGCCAAATTACCCGACATTTTTCTACTCAAAGAATATGCTACCATATTTACCTTTCCAAGATGGTAGTGAATAATCAAATCGTAATCTTTTAACAACTCTAACCACCTTCTCTGCTTCATGTTTAGCTCATTTTGAGTGAAGATGTATTTTAAACTCTTATAATCAATATAGATCTCGCATTTCTCTCCGTAGAGATAATGTCTTCAGATCTTAAGAGCAAAAACTACAGTAGCTAACTTCATTAGGATATTTTTTCCTTGTACACCTTTAATTATCTAGAAGCATAGGCAATAATCTTATCATGCTACATCAAAACACATCCTAACCCTTTCTTTGATGCATTACTATACACAATGAATCCTCCAGTCCCAGAAGGTACTGTAAGGATTGGTGTAGAAACTAATCTTCTCTTTAGTTCCTGAAAACTTCGTTCACAATCTTCTGACCATTCAAATTTGACTCCCTTATGAGTAAGTTGTATCAAAGGAACTGCAATCAGTGAAAATCCTTCCACAAACCTTCTATAGTATCCAGCCAAGCCCAAGAAGCTGCGAATCTCTGAAACATTTGTCGGCCTATTCCACTCCATAATTGCTTTAACTTTTTGAGAGTCAACAGAAATTCCATCCTTTGATATTATATGCCCAAGAAAGACACACTCGCAAGCAAGAATTCACATTTCTACAATTTTGCATAAAGCTTCTTTTCTCGTAGAATCTATAACATTTTTCTCAAATGCACTGCATGTTCTTCTTCATTTTTTGAGTATACTAATATATCATTTATGATGACCACCACAAACTGATCAAGGAATGGGTAGAACACTCAATTCATTAAGACAATGAACATAGCAGGGGCATTAGTCAAAGGCATCACCAAAAATTCATAATGTTCATACCTTGTACGGAAAGTAGTCTTAGGAATATCTTCTACTTTAATCTTCAATTAATGGTAGCCAGAACGAAGATCAATTTTAGAAAAGACCTGTGCACCATGCAACTAATCAAACAAATTGTCTATCCTTGGTAGAAGATATTTATTTCTTATGGTCACCTTGTTCAATTCTCGATAGTCAATGCAAAGATGCATGCTCCCATCTTTCTTCTTCACAAATAGTACGGGAGCTCCCCATGGAGAAACGCTTGGTCTAATAAAATCTTTACCCAACAATTCTTGTAATTGCTCCTTCAATTCTCTCAATTCTGCTGGTGTTATACGACAAGGGGCTATAGAAATCAGAGCAGTGTCTGATAAAACATCAACAAAGAATTCTATCTCTCTATCTGGTGGCAATCCTAGTAAGTCTTCTGGAAAGACGTTTGGGAATTCGCTTACAATAGCAATATCTTCTAGCAACAACTCATCTTGTTGGGTATCTCGGACCATCGCCAATTAGCTGTCACAGCCATGTCTCAATATTTGTCTTGTTTGTAAAATAGAAATCACACGAGGAGGAGTATGTTTCGAATTTCCAACAAAAGAGAACTCAAGTTGGCCAGGAATATGAAAATTGACTTTATTCCCATGACAATCAATAGAAGCATGGTATCTAGATAACTAGTCTATTCCTAGTATAATATAAAAATCATGCATTTCCATAACCATCAAATGAACTAGTAACTCCCTATCCTCGATAAAAACACTACAAGATTTATTAGTATGGTCAACAACCAACGTGCTTCTTGTCACAACCCAAATCCCGGGCTAGTGGCAGAAGGGGAATTTTGCAAGGATGAGAAATTTCTTGATTTATTTAAAAATATCTAAAAGTTATAGTTTTATAAAACAATCCATTTTAAATAAAATATTTGGAATTTTATCCCGTGAACCTCTCCTACAATTCATATACACCATTAAACGTAAATCGAATAAATATCGAAAAAATGTAAGTTAAATATATATATTCAAACATCATCATCATCCACGTTAGAACAGACATCAGAATGGTATACATGAGTTCACAGACAAAATGGAAAGTAGTAATCTTGGTTCAATGTTAAAACAGAACTCAAACAATCCAAACACCACAACAACACACTTCAAGCATTATCAAGATAACAAACTACAATCCTGATGACCTCTTACTCCTATTGATCTCCAAAATCGCACTGGACACCACCTGAGGAGGGGAGGAAGGAAGTGAGCATAAAATGCCTAGTAGGAAAAATAATTACCTCGATCGAAAACATTTTAATGATGAAAAGCTCTTGCATGGTTAGTTTAAATCCAATACATACATATATGATAATCGAAAACTAGAAATCATCACGTATGTGTATAAATAAATCAGTATAATCAAAACCATTCAATTCATATGCACATGACACAAATCAACCCATACCCATGAGCTCATTTCCTCTCATCTATGGAAATCTAAGATGATGGTACTAAGTGTAACTAACAGCCTGCCTGACACCTAAGCCCATACCCGGAAGGGACACCCATGTGTTGCCTACCAAACCTGGAAGGGCAACCGAATTGCTATGCCGGCCAAATGGGGAGATAATCAGAAGTAACAAAACCCCGCGCAAGTTTACGGATTCTACACTAACGGTGGGGCACGCAGTACCACACTGTAAACCCATGATACTAACACAGTGATCATGTATGATCCTATAATACGTGCAACACAAAACTGAAGAATGAAAATAATCGTACTCTAGTTTTTTCCAATAAAATAAGTATATTCGGTTTTTATAGAAAAACGGGCAGCAAAACAGCCCTATTTTTAATATACCCAAAATAATCTGCACTCAGAAAATTCCCAGAGCAATACAATATCTATATGTATATCATACCATCACAGTCCATCACATATGTTTAAGAAAATCAAAAATCACATTTATTCTCATATGTTGCAGAAAAAATGTTTTATTCAAAAATAGTATAAAACAAAGATAACTGAATCCCTACCTCACAAGAATTGCGATACCACGCTATTGAATCCTCAAGGCATCGTCGACAATCGTCCGGAGGGTCGGGAACCAATTCCAAGCCCTCGATTGTCCTCTTGCGAAAAACCAACTTCTCAACGGAGCTTCAATTCCATAAACGGACTTCTTCACTGAATTTCTAGCACCCAAAATAACTAGGTTAGACATATAACTTGTCCAATTCGGGTCAAGGCCCACACCGGACCGGTGGCACGTAAATCGAGGCAAATCTTAGCCGTCCGATTTTGATATTTATGCTGATCACCAAAAATAGGCAATATATATATATATATCAAACTTCCCCATTTTCCGAGTACAATCCAAAAATGACAACAAAAATACAATCCAATGGCCGGATCAAAAAGTTAACTCAAGCTTAAAATATTCCAAAAATGGCAACTTTTGATTCGAGCATTATGGGGTTAAGATATATATACCTCAGGCTTCCTCTCGATTAGATGAATCCAATGAGCTCAGTTAGAGGTCAAATAGTGGTTCTAATCGTCGCCGGTGATGAGAAATCTGAAACTGTCCACTTCGTCTTCTTCGGCAACGGCGACTTCTCCGGTGGTGGTAGCTGGTCGGCGTAGGCCTAGCGCAACACAGGGGAGCTTCGCCGGTGGGCTGCGCGGGCGGACAAAGGCGGGAGGCAGTGCGACCTTCTCCTTCCTATTCGGCCGAGAGAGAGAGAGAGAGAGAGAGAGAGAGAGAGAGAGAGAGAATCGGGTGAGGGAGAGAGAGAGAAGGTGAGTGGGAAGATGAACCCACATGAGTGGTCATGTGGGACTGTGCACTTTTTCAAAAAATTGCACTATAGTCCCCGGTTCCCAAACTCTATCAATTCAGTCCCCCAACAATTGCAATTTAGTTCTTCTGCACAAAACTTTTGCAATTTAATTCACCCAATATAGTACTCGAAAATTGGTAAAATGTCCAAATTACCCTCCCAAAAATCCGAATTTTTACATTCTCCCCTCCTTAAAAGAATTTCATCCCGAAATTGAAAATACAAGTCAAGGCTTACATCACAATATAACTTCTAACTGAAAGTTAAACAAATAAGGGTACTTTTCGTACATCTCCGTCTCGAGTTCCTAAGTAGCTTCGTCTTCTTTGTAATGTTTCCAAAGCACCTTGACAAGTGGAATCTTTCTGTTGCGTAGCACCTTCAACTCTCTAGCCAACAAACGTACATACTGCTCTTCATAGAACGCATATTCTTGGATCGGTACATGCACATATTGAACAATATGAGATGGGTTCGGTGTGTACTTCTTCAATATCGACATATGAAGCACATTATGCAAGTGACCCAACTGTGCAGGCAGATTCAAGCGATACGCCACTGGTCCAATTCTCCCAGTGATCTCAAAGAGACCAATATACCTTGGAGCAGGCTTACCCTTAACCCCAAATCTTGTCACACCACACCTTGGAGTCACTTTCAAGAATACAAAATCACCAGTATCGAACTCTACCTCACGCCTCTTTGGGTCAGCATAACTCTTCTGGTAACTCTGAATCTCCTTGAGTCTCTCCCGGATATCCTTGATCTTCTCAGTAGTCTCCTCAATCAGCTCAGGTCCAAGAGTAACATGATCTTTGTTGGAATAATGTACTATAAAGTAGTTTATTAGTTAGATATTATAAACAATATTTATTGGATTATTTAGTATCTATTTGTTATTAATAAATTTCATGTTATGAATTTCTATTTCTTTTTATGTCCCATTGATATACATGTGATGTGTATATTTATCTTATGCAAACATCTAAAAGATTCCAAGATATGAAATGAGTAATAAAGAATTATTCGTATGATGAGTTCATATATGGGAGACATTATATTCTTTATTTCGTTATGTCTAAATTAAATTGTTCGCATTCTGCATATTGAAGATGGAATACTTTACTATGCCAGAGAATGTAGTGTTGTCTATTTAATTAATGAAGTCTCTAATTATCGAAGTGAGTCTTCGGATAGAAACACTAGTGTGTCATAAGAAAGTTATAACAGCATCGAACATGACCTAGTGAATTAGAATTTTGAGGTTAAGTACCGTAACTCAAATTTCTAATTTTACTAATCTAGCACTATTGTAGAAGACCTTAATCCTAATGATTAACGAACTTAATTTCATATGTTTTGTCTTTTTGAGTTACTAAAGGACTAGTTCTGATTTATGGTTCGAACTCCGGTATCTTGGAAGATAAGGTATATGAAATGTGTAGAACGTTTTTTATGGTGGACACCATGCATATGATGTCACTTTGAGTTTTTTCAAGTACTTAGATAATATAAACCAGGGCTCCAGTATTCACTATGTGAATTTGACTGTGTTGGTATGAGCAGATACAAACACCATAGTCAACTATTATCCATTAGATGAAAAATGGCAACTTAAAGGTAAATATGTACTAGAGGGGTAATACGGTAATTTTATCCTACTAGTACGACATTGCATTGGGGGTATGTCTACAGGTATAGTATATGCTAAATGGATCAAGCTAATTAATTGTTAATAAACTTCACAGAAAATAAATGATATTTAGTCCAAGAGTTCTATATTGGGCCTATAGTGGTGTGCCCCAATATTAATGGACAAGGCCTAATCATAATTAAGAGTTAATTATGATAGTAGGTATATGGTTCATTGGAGCTTGGGCTTTATGGATCCATCTGGTCCCCTGTCTAGCTCAAATTAAAGCCCAATAGTCATTTGATGATTAGTTGAGCCCAACAAGCCCAATAAGCCCATTAGGGTTTACTAATCTCTTTATATTTAAGAGAAAAGTTCTCTAGTGTAATGCCCAAGATTGTCACATACATAATAGGCCAATAATAAGCATGTTCATATTACATAATAGACATATCATGAAACTAGTGTCAATTTTATGATAAATTGCTCATTTTGATCGTTAAATTCTTTTAATATATATTATTATACTAATGGTTGTCGAAGTGTTCCCATGTAGTGTAAAGGCTCAGTACCCTCAGAGAGAGAGAGCTTGGTGTGTAAAAAGAACAAAGAATACATTCATGAATAATAATACCCTTTGCACATGTATTAAAAACCATGTCTGTTAATAACTTGGTCAAATATTAGTTTTTCGGTAAAATATATTTTTCACGCTTTTCGAAGCCAAATTCACTATGCATTATTACATCAAATAGCTTTAATTTAATATTTATGACTCATTTCTAGCATGTTCAAAAAAATGTTCGTTCCAAGTAAGCACGAGGTGGCAGTCATTGTACTGAACTGTGTTTAATTACACTAAGGTAGCTTAGATTCAGCTTAATCGCGTAATGTCATCTTTGTGTATTCTATTAATTGAGCAATTATACTATGTTTGCATCATCAATTAGAGTCTAATTGACATCCTTTTTATGTTTAATGATTGGTTATGGGGCTAGGTTGCACCAAATTGCACTAAGATTGGCCATATAGGATCATAAGTCAAAGTATGACTAGATTTCACTTTCTAAGATAGGTTTCACAATTTTGGTCAACACTTGAGTGTATAGGATTGACCAGCAATGTGGTGAGTATACTAAGGATGTTTTAGAGCTGGACACATGGAAAGTAAGGTGCAAATACCCAAAATACCCCTTAGAATTTAAGGTATGCCATCTTAGCCTTTAAGTATTGATTTTTGACCAAATCTGGTAATTTCTTTCTTCTTCCTCCCCAGCCACGACTTGCATCACTCCAGCAACTTTCTATAGTTCTCTCAACTCCCGTTATCCATATCTAACAGTTTCTAAGTGGTAGAAGTCGATTTGGAGCTCAAGAAAGTAAGCTAGGTCCAAACTAGTCAAGGTAATTCTACTAGTTCTCCTTCCTAGGTTTTGTTTTGTTGTTTCCATTCTCTACGTGATACTACTTAAGTAATGTTTCCTCTAGGTTCTCTTGAGTCCTTCAATCAATTTCAAAGCCTCAAAAATCTGTTTTGTGGAAGTAGAAGGCAAGAGCTTCAACAAAAGTTTAAACTAGTCAAGGTGAGCTTTTTGTGGAATTTAGAATT
>JXTB01000100.1:833353-850879 GCA_002914805.1 Parasponia andersonii | reverse complement strand
GATGTCATCGATGAACACAACCACAAAACGGTCCAAAAACAGCCTGAAGACCCGACTCATGAGCTCCATAAATGTTGCAGGAGCATTTGTCAAACCAAACGGCATCACCAGAAACTCAAAATGACCATATCAAGTTCTGAATGCTGTTTTAGGTATATCATCCTCCCTTATCTTCAACTGATTATAACCGGATCTCAAATCTATCTTGGAGAAGAACCTTGAGCCACCGAGTTGATCGAACAACTCATCTATCCTTGGCAAAGGATACTTGTACTTCACTGTCAACTGATTCAACTTCCTGTAGTCCACACAGAGTCTCAACGAACCATCAGCTTTCTTCACAAACAAAACAGGAGCACCCCAAGGAGAAGTGCCACTGTGAATAAAGCCCTTGGAAAGTAGGTCATCCAACTGTCCTCTTAACTCTTCCATCTCAGCAGGAGCCATACGATAGGCTGGAATAGAAACTAGCTGAGCTCCAGGAACTAGTTCAATACAGATCTCGATCTCCCTATTTGGTGGTAACCTCAGTAAGTCTTCAAGAAACATCTCTGAATACTCACTAACCACCAGAAATCATAGGTTTTGATCGTCCGTCCTCAACTCGCCATCAATGGAAAATAAGTTCCCATTACACTCGAGTTTTTTCCTTCCACTCATGCATGTTTTTAGAATAGGACTAAGCTTCGACGGACCCATCCCAACTTGATAGACAATAGGTTTCCCATCACCAGGAAAAAGAGTCACCCGCTTCTTATAACAGTCTACAATGGCCCGATACTTTAACAACCAATCCCTACCAAGTATAACGTCATACTGTCCCATCGGCAACATAACCAAATCAGCAAGAAGCTTCCTATCACCGACCATAACTCGACAAGACTTACATACATTAGACACATCAGTTATTCCTCCCAAAGGTGTACCCAATGTCAATACATAATCTAAATCAGAAATTTCCAACCCAAACAATTGAGCAAACAATAAGGATATGAATGAATAGGATGCACCAGTATCAAACAAAACATGTGCCCAAGAGTGTAAAAGAAGGATCATACCGTCAACAACACCTCGGTCGGTGCAATCCTGAGTGTCATCTACCCCAGTAAAAGCATAAGCTTGGCTAGTCACCTTCCCTTTCCCTTTGTTGCTTCTTCCCTAGCCCGAATGGGTAATGCTGAATCAAGGACTACTACTACCGTATCCGCACCCACCTTGACGCCCTAAGGCCTGAGAAGTCGAAAAACTCTGAGTAAAACCCTGAGGGCGATACTGATGCTGATAAGGCTGAGGGGAAGTAAAATTCTGCAAAACCTCCTATGACTGTTACAGCTTTGCTTGAGTGTTCTGATAAGAAACAGAAATGGACTGGCTCCTCTACGGTCCTCCCTAAGAAAGAGGAGATTTCTGCAGATGGTTGGGACACTCCTTCTTCCGATGACCCTACTAGCCACAAATGAAACATCCTCCTTACGGACTGCCTCTGCCATCCTCTGAAGAACCACTGCTGTTCGAGCTCCCACTGTTCGGAGTAACTTGGACTAACCACTGCCCCTGGTTCCTTTTGGTGACTATCCTATCATTACCTTTTCGTTGGTTCCTCCTAGAGTCCAATCCTTCTTCGATGGCCTCTGCCCGCTAGGCAGCCACTGTAATCTCAGGAAAAGTATCGAAAGTCTGAGTACCAATTTTGTTGAAAATGTTCCGATTCAGACGACTTCTGAACTTGGCAACTCGGTACTTCTCACTCGTATCCGATCCAAGAGCAACACTTGCCAACTCAGTGAACTCTATCAGGTACTCATTCAATGTTCTGTTACCTTGAATTAACATCTCAAACCTATTCACCACTTCATCTTGTTGATCCTCATTGGCATACTGGGCCTTGAAAATCCGTTCAAAGTCTTCCCAAGTCAAACCTACTATATCTTGCATCTGTTCCATTGTTTCCTACCAGCGAATGGCACTTCCTGTCAAACGGGTAATAGCAAACACAACTCAAAATTCCACTAGAGTACCAAGAACCCGAAAATGCCTCTCTATCTTATACAATCAAGCAATTGCCGTGAGAGCTCCTAGCCTATCATCAAATTGCTTTGGCTAGAGACGCATGAACCGCTGGAGATGATTAGACTAATCCAATTGACGTTCTCTCGGAGCTAAAGGCTGATAGTCTGGATTGCTCATCTGGGCGAATGCCATCTGTATTGCCTCGATCAGATGAGTGAAATCCTGACGAGGAGGTTCGACAACTGGCTGGTGCCTCAGAACTCTTCTTGGAGGAATCCTTAAAAGTCTAAAACAATATACCAAACTGTTAATGTAATAATGATGAATGCTTGTCATAAAATCAACTTCAATCTAGTTTAATGGTGATACATCCGAGTTATTAAACTCAAAACTCTAATACCAAAAATTTTCTGTCACAACCCAAAATCCGGGCTAGTGGTAGAAGGGGAATTTCGCAAGGATGAGAAATTTCTTGATTTATTTGAAAACGCCTAAAAAGTTTTAGTTTTATTAAACAGTCCATTATAAATAAAATAAAATATTTGGAATTCTATCCCGTGAACCTCTCTCACAGTTCGTATACACCATTAAACATAGATCGAATGAATACCAAAAGAACGTAAGTCAAATATATGTTCAAACATCATCATCATCAACATTAGAACAGACATCAGAATGGCATACATGAGTTCACAGACAAACTAAAAAGTAGTAATCTTAGTTCAATGCTAAAGCAAAACTCAAACATTCCAAACACCACAACAACACACTTCAAGTATTACCAAGATAACTAACTACAATCCTATTGGCCTCTTACTCCTCTTGATCTCCAAAATTGCACTGGACACCACCTGAGGAGGGGAGGAAGGGAGTGAGGATAAAATGCCCAGTACGAAGAACAATTACCTCAATCGAAAACATTTTAGTGATGGAAAGCTCCTACATGGTTAGTTTAAATCCAATACATACATATATGATAATCCGAAACCAGAAATCGTCACGTATATGTATAAATAAATCAGTATAATCAAAACCATTCAATTCAGATGCACATGATACAAATCAACCCATACCCATGAGCTCACATCCTCTGATCTGTGGAAATGCAGGATGATGGTACTAAGTGTACCTAACAGCCTGCCTAACATTTAAGCCTATACCTAGAAAGGACACCCATGTGTCACCTACCAAACCTGGAGGGGCAACCGAATTGCCTACGGCTGCCAAATGGGGAGGTAATTAGAATTAACAAAACCTCGCGTGAGTTTATAGACTCTAAACCGATGGTGGGGCATACAACGCCACACTGTAAACCCATGATACTAACACGGTGCTCATGTATGATCCTATGACATGTGCAACACAGAACTGAAGTGTGAAAATAATTGTACTCTGGTTTTTTTCAATAAAATAAGTATATTAGTTTTTTATAAAGAAAAAAAAAGGGGGCAAAAAAATAGCCTTATTTTTTATATACCCAAAATAACCTGCACTTAGAAAATCCCCAGAGCAATACAGTATATATGTGTATATCATACCATCACAGTCCATCACATATGTTCAAGAAAATCAAAAATCACATTTGTTCTCATATGTTGCAGAAAATAAGTTTTATTCGAAAAAAGTATAAAATAAAGGTAACTAAATCCCTACCTCATAATAATAGTGATACCATACTATTGAATCCTCAAGATGTCGTCGACAATCGTCCGGAGGGTCAGAAACCAATTCCAAGCCCTCAATTATCCTTTTGCGAAAAATCAACTTTTCAACAGAGCTTCAATTCCACAAACGGACATCTTCACTAAATTCCTTGCATCTAAAATAGCTAGGTTAGACATATAATTTGTCCAATTCGGGTCCAAGCCCACACCAGACCGGTGGCATACAAATCGAGGCAAATCTTAGCCATCCGATTTCAATTTTTATGCCGATCACCAAAAATAGGCAATATATATATCAAACTTCCCCATTTTCCAAGTACAATTCCAAAATGACAACAAAAATACAATCCAATGGCCGGATCAAAAAGTAAACTCAAGCTCAAAACATTCCAAAAATTCCAACTTTTGATTCGAGCATGATGGGGTTAAGATATATATACCTTGAGCTTCCTCTTGACGAGATAAATCCAACGAGTCCGGTTAGAGGTCAAATGGTGGCCTGAATCGTCGCCGGTGATGAGAAATCCGAAACGGTCTACTTCATCTTCTCCGGCAACGGTAGCTTCTCCGGTGGCGGCAGGTGGTCAGCATCAGCTCAGCGTGACACAGGAGAGCTTCGCAGGTGGGCAGCGCAAGCGGACGATAGCGGGAGGCAGCGCGGCCTCCTCCTTCCCCTTTAGCCGGGCGAGCGAGAGCAAGAGAGAAAGAATCGGGTGAGAGAAAGAGGCAGAGAGAGAATCGGGTGAGGGAAAGAGAGAGAAGGTGAGTTGGAACATGAACCCATGTGAGTGGTCATGTTGGACTGTGCAATTTTTCAAAAAATTACACTATAGTCCCTGGTTCCCAAACTCTATCAATTCAGTCCCCTAACAATTGCAATTTAGTCCTTCTACATAAAACTTTTGCAATTTAATTCACTCAATATAATCCCCGAAAATTGATAAAATGTCCAAATTACCCTCCCAAAAATCTAGGTTTTTACACTTCCAATTGAGGTGTCTACACATAAACCAGTGTCTATAGGCTCGATCAACATATCATGTTTCTTCATAAATTTAGTGGACACAAAGGAATGGCTTGCTCCAGGATCAAACAATACGTATGCATATTTGGAGGATACAAGAATAGTACCTGTTACCACATCATTTGAAGTCTGTGCATCTTGCAATTTCATAGCATAAACTCTTCCTTGAGCTTTAGGTTTTTGATTTCCTCCCTTGTCTCTAGTAGGTCTAGTTCCTTGAGAGGATTGAGCACTTTAAAGAGCTTGTGTAGTGTTTGAAATTTTATTTAAAGGACATGATGCAAACTTATTATGCTCATGGCTTCCACAACAAAAATAGGCATCTGTGTTCCAACGGCAATCCTTATCTACATGATTCTTTTTACCGCATCTTGTACACTGAAGTCCACTAGCTTGTGTTCCTTCCTTCTTAGCTTGTCCACCTGAATTCTGGCTCTTCTGTGATTCTGACATGTATCTCTTTCTTTGGTTATTGTCTCAATCTTGTTAAGCATCATTGAGTCCCCTCTCTATCAGTAAAGCCTTGCTCACTATAGCTCCATAAGTTTCTAATTCAAATGGCTCAACTCCCTATTTGATTCGAGACCTTAAACCCTCTTCAAATCTTCGAGCTCTGCTTTCTTCAGTTGCCACTAAAGCAGGAGCAAACTTTGACAATCTGGTAAATTCCGCCTTATACTGAGCTACTATCATGTTCCTTTGCTCCAGCTTGATAAATTCTCTTTCTTTCTGGAAACGGACACTCTTGGGGAAATATTTCTCATTAAACACATCCTTCAAGTTCCTCCAAGTAAAAGGTTCAATATCTTGTTCATGTTGGCACTTCACCATTAACCCCGAACCATATACACCTCCTTGTAGCATGTATGTGGCATAGATCACCTTTTCAGCATCAATACTACCCAAGGCAGTAAAAGCCTTCTCCATTTCAGCCAACCACTTCTCAGCCTCTAGAGGGTCAGTTGCCCCTTCAAATGATGGTAGTGTGAGTCTCTTAAATTCTGACATTCATTAGGTTGCCTGTGCTGATTAATAGCATTTTGTTGTTGTTGTTGTTGCTGATGTCGTTGCTCTTGCTCTTGTAACATCTCTTGTTGAGTTTGATGACATTGAACCACCCCAACTAAGATTTCCATCAACGCATACAGCACAGCTTGTTGTAGTTCACCTTGAATATTCCCAACACGATCATTGATATTTCCTTATTGTTGAGCCCTTTGATGTTGCCTAGCTTGTCTGTTAGCCATTCGATTTTCACAGGCTAAGTCTGCCAAAGTCCTATTGTCTGCCATTCAAGCCTTCAAATACAAAATAAATTTTCCTAACATTACTTCATATTCAAGATAATAAAAAACAATAAAAGAAAGATTACAACTATCTAGCTTAGCATCTTAACAACACTTATTATTCTAATCTTAGACGAGATCATCATCATAACTTAAGGTAGACAAAATCAACATCTTAAGAAGGTTCGAAAGATCATAACTTAAATAAAATCATAATCTTATACAAGATCTTAAAATATCATAGCCTAATCTCTAACAACACTTTAATTGTCACACTCCAAGAAAAATAACATGAGAACCACCACATGCCCATAAGGATAAACCTCATAGACATGAGAGGCTTCGAATCTAATCATTATTAAAAATTCTAATAGATCCATTATCACCCAAAATATCTCATCATAATAAAATACCAAATGATCTAAACCATCAATAACAATTTGCTAAATCCATAGTAACAAATAAACTAAAACCATAACAATAATCCAGTATACCTCAAATAATCAACAATGTCTCAAAATGGAAACTAAACAATATAGTAACTCTAAATAGTAAAATTTGAGTCCTCAAATGATCTTCCTCTTTCAAATATGAGTTCCACTTATTGCCTATTCTCCGAATCTGAAAAAGATTAAAGAGTAAAAAGGGTGAGCTCGATAACCTAGTAAGTAACCAATAACCTCTACTAGTTGGATCAAGCATATATAATTTGAAATGTTTAGTAAGTATTTTACAAAATAATTCTAACTTCAAAATTAATACTTTTAAAAAGAGAAAATGAAACTAACTAAAAATCAATTTAACAAAGTAGAAGGTTTCAAAATTCATTGTATCAAACTTGTTCAATAATCGATATCATTTTCAAATTCTACTCTATAGCTTTGGTGATTATGGCCACACTTAACTCTTGTGACTAGGTCTTAATCTGCCACAAATAACCCTTATAGCCGGATCTGAATCTACTACAGATAACCCTTGTAGCCAAGTATGAATTACGAATCTACTATATTAAACTATGCAGCTAGGTTAGTATTGTCCACATATAATCTCTGTAGATTGGGTCCACATACATAGTCACTTAAAAGCATTTCAATACATTCAATTATAAAACAATTAACAAAAACTTTTCATATCTATCAATAAGGTAACAACTTTCAAATCATTTAACAGTAGTAACAAACATAAGCTTGATCTATATTTTATTTAAAAGATAGTTATCTCTTATCAAACTAATTTTTATTTATTAAAAAATTATTTGAAAATAAGTTTAAGATTTACAAACATAATTTTCTTAAAAAGAAAGCAAAAGAGACATTAACTTAAGTAAAATAAAAGTCATTAGTAAAGATAAAAGGTTACTTACCTGTCTAGTCTAACCAATCCAACCACAAATTGCTAGCTACCACAAGAACCTATAATTATAATAAGAATCATACATGATCATTAAACACTTAATAGGTACCTTAAATCATGCCTAACATAATATCTAACCCGATGTCTATGTACACTTGATACATTCGCTACATTAGCTTGTATAATCTCGACATCAAAAACTCATAACAATTTCAAATTAGTTCTAAATATTGTGAAACTTGGAGGAAAATATCTAAAAGTGATTGCGGTCTTAAAAATGCTAAGAACATGGCTATAGGGTCCATAGGTAGGCCCCACAAAGCCAAGTAAACTGCTACCACGTTTTACTCTAATTACTGAAAGTTACAAAAATTTTCCGGATTCATAGTGCTCACTTTGAAAGACTATATCTCTCTGGTTATAAGTCTATTTTTGACAAATTATATATTGTTGGAAAGCTTCGATAGCTTTTCAACCATACCAAATATGACCCTATTAGACTATCAGAAGCACCAGAAAAATCAGTCCCAGTCACTGCTGCATTTTACTATTTTATACCAAAACTCAAAAATCTATAACTTTTAATCTAGACATCCAAATCATGTAATTTTGGTCTTGTTTTAAACCTTATAGTGAGAGTAATCAATCAAAATATAAATGAACCCTAGAATCATGGCTGAAACAAAAAGATACTTAAAAAAATTCTAAATCTTAGATGATGGATTAGCCCCAAGAATCCAAAATAACTAATTGATAATTAATAGGGAGGAGTTCTTTACCTTAGAGAATTGATAATCAATCTTTTGTATTCCTTCTCCTCCTCCCAAGCTTTCAGCCGCTCTCCTCTCCCTCTGCAGAGTGCTAAATTTTTTTTTTTCCTATCAGAGACTGAAAAATTATACGTATAGGGTTTTCCTGATCTTTTAAATTACTTAATTGTCCTTGTTTAATAAACTAAAACATTGGTCTTTTTGTCTTTTACCCTTTCATTTATTTATTTATTTATTTTCTTTTTTATTCCAAGTATGGGTTATTACATATGGCACCAATCTAATAGGTATTTTTTTAACTTATCTATAGATATTATTCTGCCTAATTAAAATTGATTAATTTTTTTATGATAAAAAATAGAGAGAGAAAAATATTAAATAATATATATTTTTTCTAATTATCCAAATTCTGATAGTCGTTAGATAATGATCATACGGTTAGAAAAAAAAATACGTATAAATAGATTAAAAAAATACCTATTAAATTAATAACCATATATATATATATATATATTACAAATTAAGAATTTATAGTAAATGGTTCAAGAGTTGCCAAAATTTTCAAAATAACAGAGCTTCCACTTTATAAAGTCACTCTATGCATCATTGTCAAATTACATTTACATTTATCTAGTGAAAAGAGGCTCAATGGGCTGGCTTTGGGAGTCGGCCAAGGCACATGCTCAAGCCACGAGCACCAGGTATCCTTGAACCCCTTAAACATAAAACAATAATAGTAAATAAATAAATAAAAGAGGCCAAAAGGTACAGTTTCCGGCGCCGACTGAGGAAATCAACTACTTTATGCCCATTTTTTGTTTTTATTGATCGAAGAAAAAAAAAATCGAACTTACACATGTGACAGAGTTAAAAATAAATTATTAAAAAAAAAAAAAAACAAATCAGAGTATCATTTCGGCAATTGGAATTGGAAAATTGATCAACTAGATTAACGGGTTTAATTAAGATTTAGCGCGTCCAATGAAATTGCACATTAGTAAATAACTAGTTAAACAGGTGAAAAAGAAAAAAGTTATGTGGTGGGGCCCAGTAGGATCCGTCATCCCTCGTATCGAGATTATCTCAATGACAGCCGCTGAGCTAGGATAGTTATAATTAGGGTGCGGGTTTGAAATGCCTGGTATGTTGTGTGTGAAACCAAAGTACTATAAAAAATATTCTCATTTCTTAATAATGAAATAGTCAGACTAAGATTCCAAATGCGTACGCGTTTAAATCCACCAGTCTAAGTTTTGCCAACTCAGTCATTGGTCACTCGTTCCCATGTCCATCCCATCCTTAACCGAGGAGCTTAGTAAGAATCGTGTGTTCATCGAACTATGCTACCATCAAACCTGTGTTAGATTTCGTATTCTCATTCATTCGATCAGTCATGGATCCAGAAATTTATTTTAGTGGGGGCGTAATGAAAATTTGTGTCTTTTAATTAAAAAAAAACTAAATTTTTGTTAATAAATTTTTAGGCAATTGAATTAACAATTAAGAAATAAGGCACATTAAAAACATAGTTTCTTGGAAAAAAAAAAATTCACATATAGTATTTAGTCATCCAAAAAATTATGTAAAAAAAATTTCAATATGCTAATTCTTGTTTATAGAAACTGAAAAAACAATGGGAGTACGCACTTTTTTCAAAACTTAATGAGAATAAAAGTAGAAGAGAAATCTAATGGAAACTAGCGTTTTTTTTTTAGTAATAATGGAAGCTAGCATTTGAGAAAGAACAAAAAAAAATAACCCAAAAAGTAAATATTATATGGGGACAATGTGGAAATATAAATAAATATATAGGTGACAAAAACATGAATGAAATATTGAGTGGGGGCATAAAGAGATCAATAAAAAAAGTTAACCTAAAAAAAAATTAAATAGATTTAAATTAAAAACAAAACAAAAAAAAAATGCATAGTTGAAATGTAGAAATTTCAAAAAGTTGATTGGGGCCATCGGCCCCCACAAAAAAAAAAAAAAAAAAATGCATAGTTGAAATGTAGAAATTTCAAAAAGTTGATTGGGGCCATCGGCCCCCACTCGCCCCATAATAAATCCGTCTCTGCATACAATGAGCCTTAAAGCATGTGCATTGAGAATTGAGATGGTTAATGACTGCATGTTGGAGCAAAGCACTCCGTACTCTTATTCTTCAACATTTTTCATCTTGTCCAAATAATATTAGAATCAATGTTATGAAGATGCAATGACACTGTTTCAGCTATTCTTATCCATTCCCCTTTCACCCAAGGTGCTGTTTCACAAGTTTTAGCTTCTTCGTTTAAATTGTCAATTTAAACGAGTATTTGTTTTAATAATCTTAATATTTTATTCCAATAACCTATTCTGTCTTTTTTTTTCCCTTTCTATTAGAACAGATTTTTTATTCTTAGGACTCGCCTCCCTTTGTTTTGAATATATCTATTCTAATTCTTAATTTAAATTGTAATACATTCTATTCTATTTTATTATCAGTTTAAATATCTCTCCCTTAAATTATATATCTCATTCTATTCTATTAGTTTAAATCGTAAAGGTTAAATAGGTAAACTAAATGGATAATTAAGATATAATATAATTTATTATCACTCATCATCGGTAAGTAATTTTTACCCTATCATTATAAGTAGTAATTGTAACCATTACATTATTATAACACATGAGTAACTCAAATCACAATACATATTGTTGATAAAGACTCTTTTACATATTTTCATGTGAAAGTAGCACTAAGTAGGAAAATTGCATTTTCCTATATATTACAATACCTTAATCAAATTATCTTTCCCTAACTTTTTGAGTTAGAATTATGAGGTATTGTACGGTCTAAAATCTTATGTCAGGACGCATAAGTAAGATTAAGTGCGACTTCATCCGAAAGAGTTGCATGCGATCTCCACCGTATAAGTTACGTGCGACTTCCTCCGAATAGGTTATGTGCGACCAGAATGGAAAGGAGACTAGTCTACGCTTCATTAAACGGGTAACTTACAAAGAAAAAGAAACTTTGTTTCTCTTTTAAAATCTACCAGTTACCCAATTTAAGTGACTACCTAATTATATTGTTACTCAAATTGTATTACCCGATTGTATAGTTACTCATTCTCACAATTAAGAACATTGAGTTACCCTCATCTATATAAAGGGAGTTCAATGCTTCGGTGAGAGATCTTGAACTTTTTCTAATCTAGAGAGGTTGAGGAATTCTTGAGAGTATTTTCTTCTTTTTTCTGGACAACACATTGTAATTTTGAGTTCTTGTAATTCTCCAGAAAATAGTGAAAAACAGTGGACGTAAGCTCATCTTTTTCGGGCTGAACCACTATAAAATCTTTGTCTTTTTATTTACTTTGATTAATAACCATATCTACACAAGCCACATTTCGTAATTTTTTCTAAATTTATTGTTGACAAAACCTCCATCAACATGAGGAATTTTGTGATAGGGTGAAGAACAATACCATATCAATAGTGAACGTGATTTACATTTTTTTTCCCTTTTGCCCTCTAATGAAGTTTTACATAATATGGGACTCTAATTTTATTTTGATACAAATTAACTAGTATCTAGAACATGTACTATGGATCGATAAATGTTCGATTACCACATTCTAAATCTCCTCAACATTGTAATTAAGTTTGGAATTTATTACACATGTTGACGTAGTAAGTAGAATGTCATTATCCACTTAATAGATTTAATCATAAATTTGATGATAGTCACCAACTAAATTTGTCAATTTACTTTCCATATTAGCCCCAAACAATTAAAGTTATAAGTCTAATATTGCACCCAGTGTTGTATATATGCTTGTAATAACAATTTACATTGTACTAGTAATTTTATTTGTTTTTTCAATTACGCTCACGGTACTAACTTCTCCTTTTACACCAATTTTTCTACGAACCTCAACTTTCAGGGATTAGAGGTCAATTTATAGTACCATACAAGTTGAGTATTGTGCGACCACAAAGTAGGGACGTTGCCACTCCATTAACATATAACTAAAAGAAAAAAATAGTAATTAATATTCCCCCTTGCAATATCAAATTTAATAGAAAACTTTAAGGAAAAAAAATTGAAGTGGATATTCAAGGAGAGTGACAGAGAAACGCGTGGACCCCATCATTAATCAAAGAGGGATTTGAGTAGGAAAATGACCAAGTACATGTATACCACTATTTAAGTAATGAGCATCAGCTGAGAGAAAGGGAATGGGGTTGGGAGATCATATTAGTATGGACTTAATTAGGGAATTGGATTGGAATGCAAGGCTTGGCGAAAATTGTTACCTTAATATTTTGCTTTCTAATTTTCTCTAAGGTCCCTCCCAACAGTCTGACTTTGTTACACAATGAAGCTGCAAAGCAAAGAACCCACCACCCACCCATTCCCCTTCATTTCCTCCCGGCCTTACATTTCACGACGATACTCTCCACCTCATCCCATTTAATATATTTATTTATATATAATATGTATAAATATTGTATGTCGTACATAAAGTATACAAGTTCGAATATATACTATCCAATATTAAAACCATTGTGATGATCAAGGAAAAAGTAGCAATTAAAAATAGAGAGAGACTTCTCAGCATTACTAGCCGTATTCATGATCCTTTTACTTCAAACAAATTCTATCCTATAATAGTGTATAATTCATCACGTCACTAATAATGCTCAAAATGCATCACTTTGAGATGACTACTCGAATTTTAAACTTCAATATTATGAGTGAATGTGTTTACCAATGATAATAAGCCTCCAACCACAAATTTATCACTAGCTTTTTAGTGAATTATATTAAATGCCATATAATAATATAGCAATTGCGAGTATACAAAAACAAAAATATGGTATTATATGCTATTACTTAGAAATTTTGATGACTTATTCGAGATAAATAAAGCCCTTCATATTTGTTGGACAACGTTAGGAAAAGAGTAACACCTCTTCTTCAAATTCAATAATTGATTTTGTCCCCATATTATGTATATTGTTTTTTTTTTTTTTTTGAAGGAATATTATGTATGTTGTTGCTGCCCCAATAAGCATAGTCTCTACAGTAGTCTACGTGGTAATCTTTGACGTTCATGGATGAATATCATCCGTTTGATCAGATGACCGTGATGTCACAAAGATTTTGCTTCAAAAAGTCGGGAACCTGAAATTATATATACTTAATCCATTCAGTCTTTATTTTAATAGTAATCCATACCACAAGTTCAGGGATGACATCATTCCCACTCCACTCAATCTTAAATCTCAATCTTCGTTCTATTTTATTTTATCTTCTTTTTGTTTTATCTTGAAGCTTAGCTTAAATTTCTCACACTAACAACGGAACAAGATTGCAGGGTTTTGAGGGCCAAGTGGGTTGGAGGACATACATTATTATTATTATTATTTTGGAAAGGGAAACACATAATTTTTATATTGAATTGTTATATTCCCTTTTTATATTGACTTGTTATATTCCCTTTACTTTCCAAAGAAAAAAGAATTTAAACTCCTTAAAATTAATATTAAAAATACTTATATTAGAAGTGCAAAAACGCAACGGCATACCATATGGAAGTAAGTGGGCCCATTTTTCAATTTACTTTCTAGGCCTTTTAAAGTCGAGTGTTTCATGGGCCGAGACATGAGATAGTCGGCTCTCATTGGGACAGATAGGATTTTCTAATTTACTATTGGCTAAAGGAAAACCAATAAAGAAAAAAACATCGTTTCCCTTCGGATAACGATAAAAACCCTAAAATTATTATTATTTTTTAAAAAAAATACATTTTATAATTATTCAAAGAGAAGAGAAGAAAAAAGTTGATTAATTTTTGATTCATTAGAAAATCAATATGATTGACTTTTTCATTCAGTTAGTCAATAGAGCTTTCCAGGCCGACTTCTCTTCCGTCCCCAAAAAACTCATACCATACCTAACCTCAGTCATCAAACCAATGGACCAATTCTTCACAAAGTTGCAACTAAATATATATTTAAGTTGCACTCAATACTCTCTTTCAATACTATCTAAAGCATATAATTAAAACGAAGAATGTGTGTACATATATATATTTGCCTTTCTTTGAGTTAAAAATGTTAGAGACAAGCATGAGATAAATTGTATACGATATATTAATCGGGATTCATTCAACTGTGTAAGATTTATAGTGAACATATTTTTTTTTAGGAGATCCTCTCCTTTTTTTTTTTTTTCAATGAAATTCTGCGAAGTTAACCCCAAAAAAAAGATAAATAGTGAACTGAATATTCGTCTTTGTGAGGCCACATGTTAGCCTATTAATTAGTGGTATACAAAATAAGTACCATACTTATGCTTATGTAAGTTATGAATGTGTGACATAGTACAAATATGAAAACATTAATAATAGAATAATCACATTTTTTACTAAATAATATGATAACATTTTAGGCACAATACAGTGTCTTGACAAGAAATTCATAGCAAAAAATGGTACTATTAGTTGGATTACCCTAATGAATATTATCCTAATGAATTGTCAGCATAGGGAAAAGAGATAACATTAGAAGAAACGGAAATCTTTGTTTAAGAAATTATCAAAATGGGAATGAAATAGAAGGGAAAAAGCAAAAAGAATGTCAGATATAGAATACAAGATAATATATCTTATAAAGTAATGAAATGGACATTTGGGAGATAATTTTCATTAATAAAGTAACAAATTAATAAAAATTGAAGTTAATCCCAAAATGTTGATGTTAATCACAATCACTTGATGAGTAACAACCTACGCATTGCGGGTCATCCAAAACTTGTTTCTCTTTGACACGAAGACGGCGGATCACCATTATTATACACTAATTATTCAAGCACAATAGTGATGTATATTATAGGATCACTTGTAACGGTTATAGTTATAGAAAAAGACTCGTAATTCAATGAATTTCATTAAAAAAAAAAAAAGCGAAACTAATTATTCTAAAGAGAGAGAGAGACTCTTATAGTTATAGAAAAAACTCATAATTCAATGAATTTCATCAAAAAAAAGCTTGACTAATTATTCAAAGAGAGAAAGAGATATAACAGAAGGTCAATTAAAAAAGTATAATCAAAATATTTAATACCTTTATATAATTTCTTTTTCGTTGTTATTCTTAAGAAATCGTATTTCCTGTGTTTTTTTGTATTGGACCATATTATTTCATAAGGATCAAATATGTAATTTAATAAAGTTGAGTCAGAATATCTAATTGGGTATGAATATCAATATAGATACCCTGCTAGTCACTTAGTTGGGTTTGATGAATACTCAATAGGAACTATTTAAAGAACCTATTAGAGTTATGGCCTATGTAGCTAAAACATTATATACGCTCAATTCCCTGTGTCACAACCCAAAGTCCGGGCTAGTGGCAGAAGGTGAATTTCGCAAGGATGAGAAATTCCTTGATTTATTTGAAAATGCCTAAAAGGTTTTAGTTTTATTAAACAGTCTATTTTAAAAAAAATAAAATATTTGAAATTTCATCCCGTGAACCTCTCTCACAGTTCGTATACACCATTAAACATAGATCGAATGAATACCAAAGAACGTAAATCAAATTTATGTTCAAACATCATCATCATCCATGTCAGAACAGACATCAGAGTGGCATACATGAGTTCACAGATAAAATGGAAAGTAGTAATCTTGGTTCAATACTAAAACAAAACTCAAACAATCCAAACACCACAACAACACACTTCAAGCATTACCAAGATAACGAACTACAATTCTGATAGCCTCTTACTCCTCTAGATCTCCAAGATCGCACTGGACACCACCTGAGGAAGGAAGTGAATATAAAATACCTAGTAAGAAGAACAATTACCTCGATCGAAAATATTTTAGTGATGGAAAGCTCCTGTATGGTTAGTTTAAATCCAGTACATACATATATGATAAACCAAAATTGAAAATCGTCACGTATATGTATAAACAAATCAGTATAATCAAAACCATTCAATTCAGATGCACATGATACAAATCAACCCATACCCATGAGCTCACATCCTCTCATTTATGGAAACCCAGGATGATGGTACTAAGTGTACCTAATAGCCTGTCTGACACCTAAGCCCATACCTGGAGGGGACACCCATGTGTTGCCTATCAAACCTGGAGAGGCAACCGAATTGCCTACTTCTGTCAAATGGGGAGGTAATCAGAAGTAACAAAACCCCGCACGAGTTTACGGACTCTACACCGATAGTGGGGCACGCAGCACCACACTGTAAACCCACGATGCTAACACAATACTCATGTATGATCCTATGACACGTGCAACACAGAACTGAAGTGTGAAAATAATCGTACTCTAGTTTTTCAATAAAATAAGTATATTAGGTTTTTATAGAAAAATGGACAATACAACAACCCTATTTTTGATATACCCAAAATAACATGTACTCAGAAAATCCTCAGAGTAATACAGTATATATGTGTATATCATACCATTACATATGTTCAAGAAAATCAAAAACCATGTTTGTTCTCATATGTTGCAGAAAATAAGTTTTATTCGAAAATAGTATAAAACAGAGGTAACCAAGTCCCTACCTTATAAGAATAGTGATACCACGCTATTGAATCCTCAAGGCATCGTCGATAATCGTCCGGAGGGTCGGGAACTAATTTCAAGCCCTCAATTGTCCTCTTGCGAAAAACCAACTTCTCAACGGAGTTATAATTCCACAAGCAGACTTCTTCACTGAATTCCTAGCACCCAAAATAGCTAGGTTAGACATATAACTTGTCCAATTCGGGTATGGGCCCATACCGGGCCAGTGACACGCAAATTGAGGCAAATCCTAGCTGTCTGATTTTGATTTTCGTGCCGATCACCAAACATAGGCAATATATATATCAAACTTCCCCATTTTTCGAGTACAATCCAAAAATGACAAAAAAACACGATCCAACGGCTGGATCAAAAAGTCAACTCAAGCTCAAAATATTCCAAAAATGGAAACTTTTGATTTGGGCATTATGGAGTTAAGATATATATACCTTGATCTTCTTCTCGACGAGACAAATCCAACGAGCCCAGTTAGAGGTCAAATAGTGGCCAGAATCATCGATCCGAAACGGTACACTTCGTCTTCTCCCGCAACGATGATCTCTCTGGTGGCGGTAGCTAGTTGGCATCGACTCAGCACGGCACAGGGGAGCTTCACCGGTAGGTTGCGCAGGCGATGATGGCATGAGGCAGTGCGGCCTTCTCCTTCTGCTTCGACTGAGTGAGCGAGAGCAAGAGCGAGAGAGAGAGAATCGGGTAAGGGAGAGAGAGAGAGAGAGTCAGGTGAGGAAGAGAGAGAGAGTGACTAGGAAAAGGGAAACCACGTGAGTTGGAATATATGGGACTTTGCAAATTTTTAAAAATTT
>JXTB01000100.1:817779-832471 GCA_002914805.1 Parasponia andersonii | reverse complement strand
AGTAGAATTGAGTTGGTTTTTACCCAATTTAAAGGGATCCAATCTAAGACATGACTAACAAAGATTAATTACCTCAAAATCAATTTAAGTAATGACCCACATTTATTTGTTAAAAACTCTGTTTGGATTTTAGAGTCGATACATGTTATAAACTCAATTGCTTTTGTTTTATATTTTTGAAAATCTTATTTGGCTTGGGTAGTTTTGGATGATTTTCATTATACCATTTGTCTTATATATTCGGATAGATTCGATAAAGTAATAAGTTATCAAAGCAATCTCTATTACGTAGTCTTATTTATTATGATATAAGAAGATGTCATGAGTTTGTTGTTAATGTGGGTAATTATCGGCCCAAAAGAAGGTGATCATTTGACACGACAACAAACATACATGTGATGGTAAATGCATGACGGCTATTTGGTTTCCATGTGAACAATAATCGGCCCAAAGGAGGGTTTGTTATTTTATAGGATTTATTGTCAGTATTTGATTATTGCACCTGAGAGTACTACTTGTAAGTTGATGAATCGGACTAAAAAAAGGCTTGTTGATGTTATGCTAGGTATCTTGTGATAGTAGCCTACTTTATGTGATAATGTAATATATATCATGTTTGCGTATTTTGTGATTAAATTGAATACCTATATAAGACATTTAAATTATGAGCATATTTAATTTATGATTTTATTTTATTCTCTATTCAATTTTTGTTGCTTGTATTTCTGCCAATCTAAGTACAATTCTTGTACTTATAAGCACAAACTTTAAGACATAGAAAGATAGTATCATGATCATACTGGGTTGTATGAATCTTGATCTGATACTCAGAAAGGACCAACCCACTACTATTACAGAAGAAAGTTCCACTAAGGATAAAAGGAACTTTGAGCTGTGGGAAAAGTCCAATTGTATGAGTGTCATTATCATAAAACACTCTATTCCAAAAATCATGCAGGACTCTTTGCCAAAAGAGAAAAATACTGAGGCTTTTCTTGCTGCTCTTGATAAATTATATCTCAAGAATAAGAAAGGTAAGATGATTACTACCTTAGGGAAGCTCATCTCTATAAGGTATAGCAACAAGAAAAACATAAGGGAGTATATCATGCAAATGTCTCATTTGAGTGACAAGCTTGAGGAACTCAAGTTAGAAATTTTTGAGAATTTGCTTGTAGCCTTGGTTTTGCTTTCTCTTTCTAATCAGTATGGGAACCAATATACTATATATAACGCCCAAAAGGACAAATAGAATATTAATGAGTTAATAGTCATTTGTGTTCAGGAGGAAGAGAAAATCAAAACTGAAAGGCCATAAAATGCTAACTTGATTACTACCTCTAAGGCAAAGAATAGGAAAATGAATAATAATAAAGAAAGCTGTAGTCGTTCCACCTACTAAGGCACAGAAGAAACAAGATAAGTAAGGTTGCTTCTTTTGTAGAAAGGGTGGATACCTAAAGAAATGGTGCACTAAGTGCAAAGTTTAGTGTGTTAAGAAGGGTAAACTTCTCATTTATATTTGTTCTGAAGTTAATTTGACTTTTATATCTAAGGATACTTGGTGGGTAGATTCTAGTGCTACTACTCACGTTAGTATTTCCATGTAGAGTTATCTGTGGAGTCGAAAGCTAAGTGATGACGAGGGAATCATCTATATAGGCGACGACCAATTAGCTGTGGAGGCCATAGGGTATTTTAGGTTATTTTTGAATACCGAAAAATAGTTAGATTTGTATGAGACTTTTGTGGTACCATCTTTAATGCAGAATTTAGTTTCTATTTATGTATTGGATAAATCTGGTTTTACTTGTTTTTTTTCAAAAATAATTTATTTAGTCTTATGCATGATTCAATTATTGTTGGTATCGGTTTTCTTAATGACAACTTATATATGTTAAATACCCAACTTTTCATTAATGAGACTTTGCATGTTAATTCAAAAGGTACAAAACAAAAATTAACTGATAAGGACTCATCGATGTTGTGACACAGACGCTTAGGACATATTTCTAAATAATGAATTGAATGTCTTGTATCTGACAAGATCATTGGTCCCTTTGATTTGGTAGACTTTCAAGTCTGCCTTAAGTGCATAAAGGAGAATCAAACAAACGTTAGGAAATTAGGTGCCAATAGGAACTCTTGCATCTTAGAACTGATACATACGAACATATGTGGTCTATTTCCTACGGCTTCTTGGAATGGACAATAGTACTTTATCACGTTTATAGACGATTATTCTCGCTATGGGTAAATATACTTGATTTACAAGAAGTCACAATCACTAGACGTATTAAAAGATTATAAAGCTAAGGTTGAAAATCAGCTTGATTAGAAAAGTAAGGCTGTCAAATCTTATCATGGTAGTGAATACTGCGGTCGATATGACTGATTAGGTGAGCAATGTCCAGGCTCCTTTACTAAGTATTTAGAAGAGTGTGATATCTCCTGCAATACACTATGCCTAGGAAACCTAGTATGAATGATGTTGCTAAATGATGCAATCGGACACTAAAGGATATGGTAATGAGTATGATCAGTCATTCTACCTTACTAGAATTACTATGGGGAGATGCACTCAAAACTACAACATATATTCTTAACAGAGTACCGAGCAAAGCAGTAGCTAAAACCCCTTACGAACTCTAGACTAGGCGAAAGCCCAGTATTAACCATTTACACATTTGGGGTTGTCCAACTGAGGCAAGATTTTACAGGCTAAATGAAAAGAAACTAGACTCAAGAACAACAAGTTGCTACTTTGTGGGTATTCTGAAAGATCTAGAGACTATAAGTTGTATGATCTTACAGTAAAGCCTTTCTTTGAGACAGGAAATGCCAAATTTCTTGAGAATATTGAGTTTAGGAGGGAAGATAAAGTTATGGATATTGTCTTTGAAGAGGAATTTATTTCTCTTCCTATGATTGCTATTGACAATGATCAGGATACTCAGGATCCTATTCTTGAAAATATCAGTGTTTAAGATACAATTGCTTCAGTTCAAGACAATATTCAGGATGCTCCTGTCCTAGTTAAGGCAAATACTACTGTAGAGCAAACTCAACAACCTTAAGAATTAGTCTTTTAAGGAGGTCTACAAGAGAAAGGAGAAGTGCGATTCTGGATGATTATGTCGTATATCTCTAGGAATATGAGTTTGGCATCAAAAGGTGATCTAATTAACTTCACACAAGTCAAACAAAGTTCAAATTCTCAAAAATGGATTGATACCATGAATAAGGAGATAAAATCTATAAGAGATAATGATGTTTGAAATCTTGTCAAATTGCTTGAAGGTATAAAGCTCATTAGTTGTAAATAGATATTTAAAACCAAACGGGATTCGAAAGGCAATGTTGAGAGATATGAGTCATGTTTTAACGCTAAAGGCTTCACTTAGAAGGAAGACATTGACTTTAAAGAGACATTCTCTATAGTTGGTTCGAAGGACTCCTTTAAAATTATTATGGCACTTGTGGTTCATTTTGATCTTAAGATTCATCAGATGAATGTTAAGACAACATTTCTCAATGGAAAAATTAATGAAACAATATATATAGTGCAACTAGAAAACTTTGTATCAAGAGATCCAAAGTCTAAGGTCTACAAACTCAAGAAGTCCATCTACGGTCTCAAGCAGCTCCCTATCAATCGTATCACAAATTTCATGAAGTGATCATATCATTCTATTTTGAGTGAATTCTATTGATGATTATGTATATCATAAGTTTAGTAGGAGTAAGTTTATCTTCATGGTGTTTTATGTTGATGATATACTATTGGCAAATAATGATATAGGCTTATTGCACGACATCAAGAGATTTCTTATAAAGAATTTTGAAATAGAAGATCTTGGACTTGCCTCTTTTGTAGTTATACAGATATACTAAGATCACTCTCGGAGTATCCTTGGGTTACCACAAAAGAGCTATATCGAGAAGGTGCTCAGTATATTTGGTATGGATAAGTGTATAACCACGAACACTCTGGTGTGTAAAGGAGTTAAATTTAGCTTTAGTCAAAGCCCTAAGAATGATGTTGATAAAGAAACCATGCAACAGTTTTCTTATGCTTCGATGTAAGGAGTTTGATGTATGCTTAGGTATGTACGCATTCAGATCTAGTATTCATAGTTAGCATACTAGGCAGATACATGAGTAACCCTAGAGTGAATCATTAGAAGGCAACAAAGAGGGTTATGAGGTGCTTACAGAGAACAAAGGAATACATACTCACTATTCAGAGATCTGATATTTTGAAGATCATTGGATACTCCGACTCTAATTTTAGAGGATACTTAGATAGTAAGAGATCCACATCGGGCTATGAGGCATCTTTAATCTGGAGGAGCTATTTCCTAGAAGAGTGCTAAACAGACACTCGTAGCTACTTCAACTATAGAGGCAGAATTTATAGCCTATTATGAGGTATCTAATTAGGGGATATGGCTGCAAAAATTTGTTACTAAGCTGTACGTAGTAAATGGTATTGAAAGGCCATTGAAATTTTATTATGATAATAACTCAGCAGTCTTATATTCCAACAACAATAGGAGCTCATCGAAATCAAAACACATTGACATCAAGTTCCTAGTTGTTAGAAAGATAGTTAAGAGTCGCTTAGTGCCAACTAAGTATATCGGTACAAACTCTATGATAGAGAATCTTCTCACTAAAGGTTTACCACCTTAGGTCTTTGACAAGAACACTGCTTATATGGGTGTTGTATATTTGGATGGTATGCAATTTTAGTAGGAGTTTGTAATTCAGCTTAGGTGCTTTATGTGACATTTTCTTTTGTATACTGTAGTATTCTAGTTATTGGTGGATTTTCTTGTAGACTTTGTTCATTATATATTATATGATATATTTAATATAATTTTGCTTTCCTACAATTGTTTAACATTAAAAGTTTGTGGTAATGTACTAAAGGGGAAAGAATAAGGTAGATCTCAATAAAGTTTAAGGAGGACTAGTTAGAAATAGGTACGGTAAATCACATTGTGTATAATTTTCATGTCACATTCCATAATCGATCTATGTCATTCGAGCTTATTGGTATGGTGACTATTAAGGGTTCTAGTTACCATTCAAATAAGTACAACGATGAGCGCTTAGTTTCGTACTAATATATCTGATGGACGGGAATGCGACTTCGGGGATATTTAGGAATAATATGGCAATTTCATGTCCATACTTTAGTTTGTAATATAATTGTATACGATGCATATGCGACCCAAGAGGGAGATTGTTAGGAAATTGTATTTCTTATGTTGGGCTACCTATACAAAACAATTGTATTGGGCTACCTATACAAAACAATTGTATTGGGCCATACTATTTTATAAAGATCCAATATGTGATTTAAGAAAGCTGGGTCAGAATATCCAACTAGGTATGGATATCAATGTGTATACTCTGTTAGTCACCTAGTTAAGTTTGATAGATACCCAACAGGAACTATTTGAAGAACCTATTAAGGTTATGGTCCCTGCAGCCAAAATATTATGTACGCTCAATTCTCTATAACCCACCATCAGATACAGATAACTTTATCTGAGTGACATTATACTTTAGGCTGCAGAAGATCAAAACCCTCAAAGATATCATCTCTTGTTCACGCTTCTGTCTTTGGTCTCTTTATCTCTAATTCTCTACAGATTAGCCATGGACTCAGGTATATTAAACAATCCCTAACATGTCAATTTAGCATGAATGATTTAGAGTTTCTATTTGATTTATTTTAAATGTTGCAAATGAAACGCAATACGTATTCTGTTTAGTTTCTAGAAAGGGTGGTTATTTAAAACTTTCACGGCATGTAATAATCCATAATGAAGAGCAAAGGAAATAAGGAAAGGTAAAGTATTGAAAAGAAATCATGGACTTTCTTATCCATTAGTTCTTATTTCCCTTCATTCACTTTCCTTGCATTTTCTTTAAAGATTAATGAACATGACTTTCATTTTATAATTTGCTAGTATAATATGTTTAAACATTGTTAGACTTTTTAGAGAATTTTTTTTATTGAATACACAAGTTCTATCGGATATAATTTCCACCTACTAATAGAAATATCCTATAATGGAATAAAGGCACAAAAAGTGGTTGGACACACCCAAATGTTAGACAGTAACGTTTAAAATCGTTAACAATATTTGAGGGATTGTTCAATATCTACTGAATAGAATTAGCTGGACAGACATGACCAACGCGACCACTGTATTATTCATCATCAAAGAACAAATATACCAATGAAACTTCTTGTGAATAACATTGACAGGACGAATACATGCATCGCTTTTATTTATGGAGAATTATCACTATCTGCTGAGTGCAGACAACACGTAATGTGTGGTTACTACCTTCTACATAGGGCTGAGACCTAAAAAGTCATAAATTACAACCATAAAACTTTTTGATTGCTGGTTATAAATTTTATTATAGTCCTAATAATGTCAATTTAAAAGTGGTCTTAAAAAACTTATTTTACCTGAAAACCTAATAAAGGTCTTGTCCCAATGTCGGCACAGTATTTAATGAGATAATTTTTAATGCATTACTTAAAAAGAATAGTTCACTCATTTCCTTCGCTTAGATTTTTCTCGACAGTATTTTTTTCTAGTAAGATTTTAACGAGATATACTCTTATACATGATAGACATCTAAGGGAGAGTATTATGGAATATTCATTTTTGGATGCCCATCAAATTATTTAGAAAGTAAAGATGCTATTCGAAGGAATAAAAAGCAAAGATGCTAAAGCATATAGAGATATCATCATCTTAAAATATTGGGTTAAATATAGTAATGGTCTATAAATTATATTCATTGTATCACTTTATCTCCTGAATTTTCAACTTATATAATAATGACCCCTGAATTATACAATTGTTACAGTAATGACCCATATGTCACAAACTGTTAGTTTTTTAATAGAAAATAATAATAGACAAAGCATATATGTGATATCCTAAAGTCTTATATGACACCCAACTCCTCACAATATCAAATAGCTAATAATAACATCATTACATATCATTTTGTTTTATTTTATTTTATTCCAGAATTATCATATGACACCTAATTCCTCACATAATTAAAGAGTCAATAATAGCATGATTGCTTAGCATTTTTATTTATATTAGTGTCAAATCTGCATATTATTTTAAGTTTTGATTTTAAATTATCATAATTAACTTTTATTATATTTTAAGATAATTTTGTAGTAAAATGCTCGATGCAGGCTTTTTGGTACAGTTTGACGTATTTTAGCATATTATTTGGCATTTTAGTTAATTAGAAAATCATCATTTAAGTTTATTCATTTTAATATGATACATAATTTTAAGCCTTTGGTTAATATTTGAAAGAAGTATGATTTGAACTCTTCATAACTATTAGTATTATTATATTTATTATTATTATTATTTAAAAAAAATATTTGAAAAGAAAAGATTAATAACGAGAAATACACCGACTTGAGCAAGTCGGTCAATTTCTTCTTGAATAATATATATAAAAGAAAAAGAAAAACAGCTATCAGGTTCATTGGGTTCTCCTCTCCACCGTATATCCCTCTCCATCCCCACTTTCTTTTTCTTCCCAAAAGTAGTGTCATAAGTGATTAAAGGAAGTTTCTTATTTATATAAAATAGTTGGTGGAGAATCAGGTAATTCTTTTGTTTTCTTTATTAATATTAATCTTTTAATTCATTCATATTGTTTGACCGATTATTGTGCTTTTCTTTTCAATTGCATGAAGGTATATATATATATGGACACTTGTAGTATCATTTCCTATTTGTATACTTAGTTTACGAAGTCCTAGGACTTAAGGTGTTAATATCCATGGAAAACATGCTTCAACTTAACTATAGATTAGTGTTTTGTGTGGTTTTGATCTATTAGAGTATTGGTTTACATGATGTTCATATATATGTATCTTTGTCTTATTTTAATTGACAAGAGTGAGCATTAAAATCTTGAGAAGTTCGGTTGAACGTTGTAGTTATACTATAGCTTTAGTCTTAATCGCTTTAGGCATATATTGTTTGATTTTAAACTGAAAGTGAAGATAAATTAATTTGAATACTATTTAGAGAGATTTGTCTGCGTGTTTTTCTTGAGAATGATTGACCAACCTCTAAAGTAACAAATATATGTCTTATGAATTCAAAATTTAAACTTGGCTTATTCTAGTAGCACATCTCTTAGTTATATAATTTACCTAAACTGTGTAAAATAACTTGATGCAAATGTACATATTAATTAATATCATGATTTGTGTACTTGGGTTAATGTCTTAATTTTTCCTTGCTACTATTTGTATGTCTAAAGATGATTTTATGAAACTAAAACTTGTTTTCTTTTGATTTTGGGTATAAGTAAACTTTTGTTATTTTCCTTTCTATTCACAAACTTAGATGTGAGGAAATTGTGTAAATTTCGTATCAAATCTTAAGATAGTAAATTGTAATTTTGCATGTTTAGTTATAAAAGAACTTGGTGTTGGTTTAATATTAGAAATACGTCAACTGTACCTAGAGCAAAGAGCATTTCACAAGAAAGATAACTAAAAGCCCCGGTTCGAGGTAAGTAACGTTACACCTGCAATGTAAGAAATTCTTTATTTACTGTGAATGTAAAATATTTGGATATGTGTATGTACGTATCTGTTAGTTAGTCTTGCATGAGACATTAACACGTGGTGTATTTATATTGCACGACGAGTATTGGTGAATAGGATGTGGCGGGCTAGCACCCAAATATATGATATGTTTCCTTCGGGAACACTTTGGTCCTCTCGGAGACATTATAGTTCCTACGGGAACACTTTGACGGCGGTATGGGGTGGACCTCTGCTGTACACAGAGGGGATTTTCTGGGGCTCGAGACCTCCATATAGCTCATGATATGTCATATGTTCTCTGAGTGGCTCAGTATGCAATTCACGGTCTTGTCAGGCAATGCAATATACACAGGAATCCCAATCATATAATTATCTATTCTCTGTCATGTGCACTCTACATCTGCATATGTTACTTACTGAGTTTTATACTCATTAATATTCTTACATTGCAGAAGGTACAGATAATATGTGAGTTGGAGGAGGAGCGCCGACTTTCTGACCGTGGCTTGTGTATATGAGCATTTTGACGCTGTGATTTTCTAATAGAGAATTTTGTAATTATTTTGTGTGTGTTTCTTATGTATATTTTATGAGAGGCCCACGTAGCGAGGGTGTATATAATTATATATTGGAGCATGTATAATTATGAGTGGAATTTTGTTATTTCTTCTTAAAAGTTTTAATTTTCCTCGATTTTATCAGTTCTAAGTCGAGTAACGTCTCTCGATTTCACTAAATATTTATACAAATACCCTTACGTACGTGTGTGGAATTGGGAGATGTTACAGTATAATTAGGCATTATTTACTTTTATGAATCAGAATATTGTTTTTAGTCATAATTATTAAACAATACACTTTGCATAAGACTCATATCTATTAAAAATTTAATAATTTGTGAAAATGATAGTCAAACTGTAATAATTGCATAAGTCTTGGTGATCTATAGTATAAGTTAAAAATTTAGAATTTTATTCTTGACCACAGTTACTAAATCGCATGCTCTATAACAACTTATTTTTGTTAAATATTTAACAGTTTGTAATAAAAAGATTATTATTGTAACAATTACATAATTCATGGACCATTACTGTGTAAGTTGAAAATTCAAGGAGCAAAATGATACTACATGTATAATTCAAGGGCTATTAATATCATTAACCCTAAAATATTTACTGAAGGGATCTTCTCTTCAAAGCTTGTAAATAGGCTGCTCCTTTATAACAACAACACACAAAAACAAATGGAAAGAGAAAAAAAATTAATGATAATAATGATCCCTTAATTATATTTATTATATTACTTTGACCCACGAGTTTTAAAATTATATGCAATTATTATAACAATGACTCATTTGTCACAAACTATTAGTTTCTTAATAGAAAATAGTTATGGATAAAATTAGGTATTATTTATTTCTATGAGTCATAATCTCGTTTATAACCATAGTTACCAAACTGCGTGCTTTGCATATGACTCATTTCTCTTAAAAATTTAACAGTTTGTAAAAAAAAAAAGTCAAATCTGTAGTAATTGCTTAAATTTTGGTAGTTTACTATGTAAATTGAAAATTTAGAATTTGATTCTTGACCGCAGTTACCAAACTATATGTTTTGTAATGACTTATTTTTGTTAAATATTTAACACTTTGCGACAAAAAGGTCATTGTTATAACAATTACATAATTCATGAACTATTACTGTGTAAGTTAAAAATTCAAGAATCAAAATATTATAATATATATAATCTAGAGGCTGTAATTTCATTATACCTGAAAGAAATAAAAGAAAGAGATAAGAAAAAAAAAAGAAAGAAAAGATTAAGAGAAATTATTCTCATATCAATTTTTTGTGTTAGCATTTATATTCTTTAGTACTCTAATATTATCTATACACTTTGTATATAATTATACTCTGTATAATTATTTATAATAAAAGAAATTGAAAGAAATATATATTCTTATAGGATAAATTATGTTCCCCCGAATTATGAGCATTATAGAGTTTTGCCCCATAAACTTTCTCTTGTTGTATTTGTCCTCTTTGTATTATTCATTTCGTGTGAAATTGATCCTCCTGTCAAGTTCTGTGTATAATTTGACAGAATTGCTGATGTGGCAGCTACTTTATAATTTATTTACTTATTAATTTATTTTAAAAAATTATATTAAACTGAGAAAAGAAGCTTGAATTATTTTTGCTATCTAAACTCTTGGCCATTCCCTTTCACCATTAATCTTTTGGTTTCATGACTAATAATGAAATATTCCTATGCATTATCTTCCTTCTTCATCCCTGTTCCTAAAAATATTCTCTTTCTTGCCTCTTAGGTTGAATTGCATTCCATGTATAATTTTTTCCTTCTTTTTTCTTTTTTTTTTTAATTATTTATGGAAAGAAGATAAATAGGGATTTCTGCACCTAGATCAAAAATCAACTAAATCAAATAGATTTTATTTATTAAAAAAAAGGAGAAAACTTAAAATGATATCTTCTCCTGTTATTTGATTTGGATATACATGATTATATAGATTTACTCATGGCTATTGGCAATATCAATTCAAACATTAACGGAAATAAAAAAATAAAAAAAAGGAAGCTCTTGCAAATTCCTTAACAGTCGCTTAATATCTTATAGAGTTTATATATAAGACAACTCCATACTAGCTTATAAATTGTTTGGTTTTCGGCTACCATGAAGCTAGCAATGTGTCCCTTAATAAGAGAAAAAAATTTATTCATCCGTTAAAACAAAAAAAAAAAAGGTTGAAGTTTGATCAAGGGTTTGGGAAACAATGTGATAAGAGACATGGGCAAAAAGAGCCAAGAATCAAGATTAAATAAAACAAATAATTATAAATCAAGGCATGTGTTGGATTGATACTCACCAACTGTCCACGTGTCTTCAAACCGCTGATGCCGTATCTATCACCTATCCACGTGTCTTCGCTATCCCGAGATGCTTTTGACTTCAGGGTGGACCAGAGAGGCGGGGGTGGCCACCTGCAAAGACTCTCCGATGCTGAATCAGATGCTTACCCCTGAGATTGAGTAGCAAAGATCAAGTTTTTTTTTTCTCTTACTTATATATTTTTATATATTTCTCTTTGTATATGTATATGTCTTTTTTCTCAGGAGGATGCACGGATCATATATATAGTCATGGCACCGAGAACCTCCTAGCCTTCAATCCCAGGACCAGGTATATTTTTTCATCATAACTTACTCCAGAAATCACAGGCCAGAGTTACCGTGATTTCCCTTGCATCGTCGTGATCTACTTTCCTCCTTCTCCTATGACTCGAGCTCGGCGGGAGTGAGATTTTGACAAGTCGCCATTCTGTCAGGATGGTTTGCCCAATGTGCACACCTACCCAGGATTGCATTAAATACTCTGTATGGAACTGGAGCAGTGCTCTGCCTCTAGTGATCTTCCTGTTGGAAGACCCTCGAGGCTTCTGACCCCCAGTTGTCGAGGTAAGAATTAGACTAGGCCGAACCCGTCTAGGGTCTGGGATGGATTCGACCCCGGGTCACCGGACAGCCCACGGGCCCATATGGTATCAAGTGTGATTCATACCACTTTTAAGCGATCCTTATGGATACGTGTCGGCCAGTGTGCCCCCTGTGACTTGCTCCGCCACTTAACCATCAATGTGGGGCATGGTCCAACAGTGGCCCCCACAACTGCCCCCATTTCCCTCTTTGATGGATTCGTATCCATCAAATAGGGAAATCGTGCTTCAGGTCTACCAATTCGGAGGGTACATGTGTTTTATGACTGTCATTTTTCTCAGTTACTAACACCGGTGCACGCTAACCTATGTCACAATTTTTTTAAATTTTTAAACTCCAGTACTTCTGTCTTCCTCGCACTATACTCCTCTAGGGGAGACCTTTCGACTTCCCCTCTAGAAAAACCACGCTTGCGCTCATTTCTTACTTTACCAAAATTTCCAAGTATTCCAATTTTCCTAAATCTTAGGGTTTCCGAATCTTCTTTTTCCTAGAACCTTTTGCTTTCTTCGATCGCATCTGATCTCCGCCCCGTCATGGATTCCGAGTTGGGCTCGTTAAGGAGGCAGCTCTGCTTTCCCGGCGGGGTTACTTTACAAAGGGTCGAGGGCCCGGCAGACTGGTACCTTCACCTTACTGCCTCTGAAGGCTCCATCATTTTGGAGAGGATGCACTTGGAGTGGTTGCGGTTTCCTCTTCCTCCCCTGATCCACCAGTTCTTCAACCTGACAGGGATTCACCCAATGTAATTGAATGCAAATGGGGTCATGATCTTGATGGGGCTCTCTGCCCTATTGGTTCTCCTCAACGTGCATATCAACTTGGAGGTGGTCTTTTACGCCTACAAGCTCACCCTCATCCCCAAAAAGAGCTCTTACTCCACTTTCTACCTCCAGCCGCTCTCGGGTCGCCATGTTTTTTGGGGGTTACCGAAATCGGACAAGTAGTGGGACTCCCGCTCCAGGGTGTACACCGTTGGTGGGGCGTGGTGCTCTCCTTGCGTGAATGGAGAGCGTTTCCAAATTCCCCCAGTTTTCCTACAAGATAAGTATTAAGTCGTGACTTTTGGGTCTGCACACACCCTGTCCATCTTTCCTCATAGTATTTTTCCTTGCGCAACCTCCGTGGAGGAGAGAAAGTTCAAGTCGTGGCCGTTAGTGGGGCAGCTCAAGGAGCTAGAGGGAGTCGTCGTCTTCGGGACCTCCGGGGATTGCCGACACATCCAGGCTGTTCTAAACCCTCAGGTGATGAATATGATACCGAGGATGGTTTCATACCTCCTCTTTCTGCTGGACACATAGGTCATCACCAAGCACCTTCGGAGGCAGCTTGAGGCCTCGGCTCTGAAAGGGTTCCGTCGAGATGAGCAGAGTCGCATTGCCATGGCAGGTCGCCAGATCGCCTCGAGCCAGTTGGCGGGTCCCAACGATCTAGTGGCACCGACCAGTCACGAGCTCGAAGAGGCAGTGAAGCTTGTGACCGACAAGAGGAAGCCACCGTGCCTAAGAGGGTCAGGGGTGAGTTCATTTGTACTCTAGGGTTCTGTTGATCAAGGTATGACCGCGTGCTAATCAGGTTGCTTGCTTTTTCAAATTTGGATGCAAGCCCTTCAGCAGACCCCTCTCCGATCAAGAGGGGTACTACTGCACACAGAGCTCAATCCAAGGTCCCCACTGGTCGGCGTCTGGTGGTGACTTTGGAGGACGAGGCCGAGGGGCGAAGAATTGTCACCCTAAGAACAGGCTCAGACGACGATTGGAGGAGCCGTTTGCATCCGAGGGCGAAATGCCCGCAGTGCCTTCTCCCGAGGTAGGCGGGCCCGTGACTCAGGAGGCGCTGGCAATAAAATTCGTGTATGGCAGAGGGGCGCCTTCGAGCCTGCCAGGAGGGCCTACTACACTGACTTCCTCCGCACCTAGCTCTGGTCCGAAGGCGGACGCGGGGTCTTAGGCTGCCCCCTCCCGTACGGAGATTGCCGAGCTCAGTGGAGGGGCTTCGAGGTTGAAGTCTCGGCTGTTGTCCCCTCCCCCGGTCTCGATAAAGCGGGGTCGTGAAGCCAACTCGTCCAAGGGGAAGGAAAGCCCGGCGGGGAAAAGGGGCAGAGCTACCCCCTCTTCCGACAGCGATGAGGAGGAGGAGGTCTGTGCGCGGCAGCCCGTCAGGGGGTGTTGGTCAAGACAAGACCGAAAAATCACATCCAGGCGGTCAGGACAATACCGAAAAATCACATCCAGGCGGGTCTCCAAGGGGGGTGGTAGCCGAAGCCGCCGATGTAGCAGCAGTCGCCATGGCTTCTTTTGTTGAGGATACGCCATCCCCTGCTGTCGTCGAAGGCGTACTTGACGACACCCTGCTTCCTACTGTCCCCACCTCCGACGCTTCGGGAGCGTCAAAAGAAGCTATTGTAGTGCATCCGGTGGAGGGAGAAGGTGTCATCACAGTTTGCGGGATGGAGTCGCATTCCTCAGACGCAGATAACGCCTAGGGAGAGGGTCTAGCTGCGGAGTTTGAGCTGGAGGCGCTCTCCCTAGAGAACGTTGAGC
>JXTB01000100.1:793624-817532 GCA_002914805.1 Parasponia andersonii | reverse complement strand
GGTCAAAGAGCAGGAGCTGCAGAACACAGGGGTGGAGATGGGGCTGGCTTTCATCGTTCGCAACAGAGCCATCAACGATGCTAAAGAGGCGAGGAAAGCCGAGGCGAAAGCCAAGCTAGAGGTCCAATCCCTTCAGTGCAAGCTCGACTGGTCCAATGAGGTAAACCGACATCTCCACGTGGATCACAAAAAAATGATGGGAGCTCATGTGGAGTTGTCTCGCAAGCGTGGCAAAGACCTCTCCGATATTAACATTCTTTTGGTCGACTTGTCGTAGAGGCAAGCAGAGCTAAGGCTAGCGGCACTGAGGGATAGGCTGGCGGACGTGGAGAAGCTAAAAACGAGGTACCAGAGGCAGGTGGATATCCTTTCTGCGGAGAGCTACAGGTTTGGTTGGGAGAACAGGGAATTCGAGGGCCACGCGGAGGTGGTAACGCCAGATAGGTAGAAGGGTGTCGAGAGGGACCACGATTCCATCAGGTACTACATGCAGTAGTTAGGGGCCAGATTAACATCGTGTACCCTACTGATGTACTGAAGATGCTCGACGAGGAAAAAGACGGGCCCTCCACATCTGCTTCTGTTGCAAGAGAGATTGTCCCTGCCTCCGGTCCATCTAAGCCAGCCATAAAGGTTTTTGGGGGTCAGCCTGGCCCTGGCGCCTCGACTGGCAGAGGGTCAAGTGCAGTCGTCTTGTCCAACGATAATTCCGACCCCGAATTGCCATCCTCTACCGAAGCTGATCCAAGCATCGAAGCCGGCATCGCTCCCCTCACAGGAGGTAATTAGGGCCTCTCATTCTTTCGTGTATTTGTAAAGTACTGACCGAGGCGTGTAAAGCTGACCCCTGTTGTAGGCACTAGTTTTAAATAATAAAAATGGCATATTTTTCTCATGTTTATTCTGTGTTGTTTTTTTTTTTTTTGTGTTGCCCGCATTCGTGGTCAGGGTTAGACATCATATACGATGTCATTCCTTTGTCGGTGATCCGCCTAACTTCTGGGTCTAGCCCAATTGTATATGATGTGGGGTTATTAGTGAATTCCTCCCATACTATGACTGACAAGATCAGCTCCGGAGATTGGGACATGAGTTCTGGCTCTTCTGGCTTCGAGGATGTATAACTTCTGTTATGACTTGTTTTAGAAGAATTTGATCCGCGCATATGGCTAGACTTCTCCGACCCTAAATGGGAACACGCCAGGAACCCGCTCTAGGGATTGGTCGACAACTGCTTGGACCCGTCTCTATAGAGAAAGAGGCCAGGGCTTGGCTCTCACCAGGAGCAAACAGGGCATTACCACTCCGATGTGTCCTTGCGGGTCCGTCCAAGGCCTGCTTCTCACAAATTGGGACACCGGGTCCGCGTCCGTGTCGACCATACACCCTGTAATTCAAGTAATAATAAACGGAATTTGGTTTTAATTTCTACCTTCACGTTTGGTCTTGTTTGGGCCTACTTCCAACAGGTAGGCCCTGGCTCCGTCCATTTTCAGTCCATGCGCAGCTAAGGCGCCCTTTGGGGAGGGTCTTCTTCCAATGGGTAGACCCTGGCCCCACTTACCTTTGTCTTATGCATAGCTAAGGTACTCCTTGGGGAGGGTCTACTTCCAACGGGTAGACCCTGCCCCTGTTTATCTTTGGCTTATGCGCAGCTAAGGTGCTCCTTAAAGAGGGTCTACTTCCAACGGGTAGACCCTAGCCCCATTTACCTTTGGCTTATGCGTAGCTAAGGTGCTCCTTGGGGAGGGTCTACTTCCAACTGGTAGACCCTAGCCCCATTTACCTTTGGCTTGCGCTCAGCTTGGGTGCCCTCTGGCGCGGCCTGTTGCCCTTTGTACGTCCTCTTAGGTCATTGGCGAGCGAAGTGATCACCGCAATACGACTTTTGATGAGGTCTACTGGAAAGCACTTTTATTGCGCAACTTATTCCTTTTCGTACATTTTCTCGGGCCATCGACAAGCATTTTATTGCGCAATATGATTCCTATAGTATGACTTTTGACGAGGTCTACTGGCAAGCATTTTATTGCACAACTCATTCCTTTTCGTACGTTTTCTTAGGCCATCGGCAAACATTTTATTGCGCGATGTGATTCCCATAGTATGATTTTTGATGAGGTCTGCTGGCAAGCATTTTATTGCGCAGCTCATTCTTTTTCGTACGTTTTCAGGACATACGCACCATTGTCAAGCACCTTGATCACCTCGTAGGGGCCGACCCAGTTAGAGTCTAGCTTCGAGGAATTTCCTGTTCTGACCTTCAAGACCTAATCTCCGGCGTTAAACTGACGAGCACTAACCTTCTTTGCGTAGTAAGTCCTGGCCTGCTGGTGGTACGAGGCCAGATGGACTAGGGCCAGGTCCCTTGTTTCCTCCAAGAGGTCTGTGTTGCGGCTTAGCTTGTAAAAACCCAATTTTTTTAGGGGTAGAATGGTCATTTGACCAGATTTTTTTAAAAAAAATCAGATTATATATATCATTTCTCTCTCTCTCATCTGTTTTCCCCCTCCCGATTACTCTCTCTCTCAGCTCTCTCTCATTCTCTCGGCTGTCGAAGGAAAGGAAGCTGCCGCCAGCCACCGTCCGGCCAGCCCAACTACCGGCGTAGCTCCAGCTCGCCACCAGCTGCAAGCCACCACCCCCGGAGCAGCCATCGGAGCCGCCGAACGTCGACGAGGGGAGAAGGGAGCTGATGAATTTTTCGTCACCGGCGATGATTCCGGCAATTTCAAGCCGCGTTCTTGGGCTCATTGGGTTCGTATCATCACAAGGATCGTCAAGGTATATATATCACGATCCTATTTTGCCCGGATTGAAAGTTTCCATTTAGGGTATTTTGAGTTTTGAATTTTAGTTTTCTATCCGACTGTTTGATTTCGTTTTTGTTGTCATTTTTGGAATGTACTCGAAAAATGGAGAAGTTGGATATATATATATATTGTATTGTTTGGTGATCAGCACGAAAATCGATATCAGACGGTCGAGATTTTGCCTCGTTTTGCATGCCACTGGTCCGGTGTGGTCCCGGACCCGAATTGGACAAGTCATATGTCTAACCTAGCTATTTTGGGTGCTAGGAATTCAGTGAAGAGGTTCGTTTGTCAAATTGAAGCTCCGGTGAGAAGTTGGTTTTTCGCAAGAGGGCGATCGAGGGCGTGGGATTAGTTCCCGACCCTCCGAGTGATCGTCCAATGGCATCTTGAGCATCCAATAGCGTGGTATCACTATTCTAGTGAGGTAGGAATTCGGTTTACGTCATTTTGAATAAAACTTATTTTCTGCAATATATAAAAACAAATATGATTTTAGAACTTTTAAATATCTGTGATGGAATTGAATGGTATGATTTATATAATAGATTGCTCTGGGAATTTTCTGAGTGCAGGTTATTTTTGGGTATGTTAAAATAGGGCCGTTATGCTGCCCCTTTTTCTACAAAATTTAATGAATTATTTTTTAAAAAATCAGAGCATCATTTGAACTTAATTTACTACATGGCTACTTTTACACATCAGTTCAGAGTACACGTATCATAGGATCACACATGAGTCCCAGGTTAGAATCATAGGGTTTTAACAGTGTGGCGCTGCAGCCCCACCGATGGTGAAAGTCTATGAAACCACGCGGGGTATTTCTTCTGATTATCTCCCCATTTGGTAAGTGTAGGCAATGCGGCTGCCCCTCCAGGTTTGGTAGGTGACACACGGGTGTCCCCTCCGGTTATGGGCTAGGTGTCAGGCAGGCTGTATAGCACACATAGTGCCAACACCCTGGTTTCCATAGATGAGTGGTGGTGAACTCATGGATATGGGTAGATTTGTGTCATGTGTTTGTGGACTGATTAGTTTTGAGATATTATGTTTTCCGTACCTCTATATATATGTATGTGCATACGGACTCTCAATTTTGGATATTTTATGAATATATGCACATATGGTTTTGCAAAGTTATTTTGGATTAAACTAACCATGCAGGGGTCCATCACTAAAAATGTTTTAATTGAGGTAACAGCTTTCCTACTAAACTTTCGAGCTCAACCCTTCTCTTTCCCTCCCCCATTTTTAGGTAATCACTCATTCGAGTCAGTTGTATCGATGGCTAGGTAAGTCGCTTGGCTTAGGCTCGTGGTCTTATTCCTCCTTGGGTTGGTACTTTTCTTTGTCTCACTCTTTCTCCATGTCTAACTGTTTAGCAAAGTTCATTGAGTCTACTAAGTGAATGTATGAGGATGTATTTACTACTATTTGAGGATTTGGTATATATATATATATATATATATATGGGACCCTATAGTTCCCAAGGAGTATATTTTTAAAGTTTTAAGTGCTTGGAAATTTTGAATAATTCTGTAAATCAATTTTTGGACTTTCCGACTTAAGACTTATGAACTTTATTATAATCAATACTAAAGTTTTTATCAAATCAAGTTTTCATACAAATTAAGTATGTTTCATCAAATTTTAATTGGCCTATCTCTCTTAATAAATTAAACTAAAGATGCGTTCTCTTTGTATAGAATTTTTAATGAGTCAAGGACTAAACTGAAATATCCAAGTACTGGGTTTTCTTTGAATTTTGTGAAATTCCTTATTTATATTAATTTACACACAGAATTACTAAAAAGTCACGGCCTAGGATTTTAGGTTGTGACAGAATTGGTATCAAAGCATGGCTTCAGATCTGTCTAGGATCGAGCCTGTGTAAATTTTAGTTTTTAAAAAAGTTTTGGAAATGGTTTTGATAAATACCTCATACATCACTTAGAGATTGGCTAGATAAATTATTTTTGCTCTATTTCCCTCCAATTCCTCTCTTAAACTTTTTTTAAAGCGAAATTTTGGTCTCTTTAGGATGGTGACTTTCTAGGAGTGTCAGTCTTTGAAGTGTCGGGTTGACATGAGACTATTGATTTCCGCTCTTAGCGTAATCCTTCATTTCGAGTGGACGTTCGCTCTTGTACTCTTCCATCCATTCAAGTTGTAGGCTACATGAACCTCGTGAGTTCTAAAGGTAGCAATTCAGTATCCTATACTTTAGTTGTTGTGTTTGACTGTCTTATTGGTTATCTATATGCTGTCTCTCGGGTTTTATGGACGCTTTTGTTTGTAGTATTTGATTGTGGTTATATTTTCTCGAGGATTTCAGCTTGTGATACACTGGTTTAGTATTTGCACTTCACTGTTGTGGCTTAACTTTATTGGTGTTTATTAGACTGAGATAGTATTTTCTTGAAATTTGACATCTTCGTAATCATTTGATTTGGATGCATCATGACTTGACGCTACATTTGAGTGTTTGCATTGATGATACCTTTTTGCATAGCATGCTTGTTGATTAAGTGGTTGGTTTGGTAATTTGAGACATTGTTTAACTATAGTGGCTGCATTTTTCTAGTTTCATCTGGTTCTGTTATTAGGATTCTTTGAATGAGACTTATTGACTTGTTGAGAGTTTGGTGGGATTTTTTTTTTAAAAAATACTGAGTCATTTGATTTTGGAACTTTTGAAAATTTCAAGTTAACAATTAACATTTTAAATGACATAGACCTTTGTATTTGACCAAAGTGACATGTTTGTTTTCAAAGGGATTATGAGCATTTTACACTCAGGTATTAGTTGGGTAAAATTAATACACTTTTTCAAAAGAGCTATTATTTTTAAACTAATATGCTACTTTGAGACCAAGTCTTGTGAAACTACCAACTTATTCGTATAATAGCGAGGTTTTATTTTACATTAGGTGGTGTTGATTTGAAGGACCTCTAGACCAAAGTATTTTATTTCCATGAATGTATATATGTAAATCAAACTTTTCAAGTACCTTCTCTAATTTTTGGACTTAGTAGATTACTAAATATTTTTCAATCCCTACTTAATACTTGATTTGAGATTAAATGAATGTTTTCGTAAATTGACTCACGAGTTTACTTGAGATATAAACAAATGAATATAAGTTACTTAAGAAAAGTTTTGAATAAGGATATTCGCATGTTTGAATACTCGGTAATCTTTGGTGTGGATTGAAGATGATTTTGGGGGGAAAATCATTAGCCTCATGAGTATGTTTGAAGATTTGTACTTCTGATTTTCTCTAGAATATATTGCCTACGGAATGGAAATTTATATGACTGTTTGAGTTATGAAAATGTTTGAATTGAGAATTTTGATTTAAATTCTGTACAGCTTGTCACTTGTGCCTTAGGTGTTCGATGGTTCCAATTGCATATTTCTTCTAAGTTTGCTTTAATGCGGTTTACCTTATTGGTTAATGCATAGTCCCTTGGTATTTTTGGATTGTTTAGTATAATGACTCATGTTAACTTAATTTCCCACGGTGTGAACAAAATTACATTGGAGTTATGCGGGATTGGTTTTAGTTGGGTTTTGGGCATTGTATGATTGGTTTTGGCCAGTCTCCCCAGTGTTGAGAAAACTTGGAAGCAGGATGAAATTTTGATTTGCAAAAATCAATGAAAGGCATTGAGTTATATGACTTGGCTTTATGTTTAACAAGCCCTGAGTGGTGCATTTGAATATATGATATTCTTCCTAAAGATTTTATTCTAGTTTTCCAGTGTATGGAGTTCATATATATGTTAATTAGTTTGTTATGCCTAGTATAAACCTTCATAAACTTTTAATGCTTATTTTAAAGGGTTAAGTAAGAATTGATGTTTGTTTTACCCATTTTGAGAAAATATCTTGGCAATGTTTCACACTTTAATATTTTCTAAACTATCCAATTTTTCCTTTCGTACGTTAAAAAAAAATGAAAAACGTTCAAACTTTTTGAAAAACTTATTTAATTAGTTTGGAGAATATTTTGGAATTCTATAAAAATATTACATTGTATTTAGTTGTGATATGGACTGAGGCCCAAATTCCTTACTAATTTTTAAAGAAATTCGACCATGGTGATTTAAATATGGCCTCATTTATTATTTTATCAAGTATGTGCGAATTACATGATAAATGTCTATTTTGTTGGTTATGTGGGACAGACTAGTGTCTTTTTCATGCATTTCATATTTGTTTTACTAAATGGTTAATGTGTATCACTCAATCTTAGGTTGATGCTTGTGTTTACTAGAGATTGTCATCATATATGCATGGAGTAAAACTTTTACTAAATGTTGATATTGAATTGGATCTAATTCCCTTATTGGATTTAAATTAGATATAACATGGTTATTATTATATGGCTATTGGTGATTGGACTGAGATCACTTATGGATTTTTATCGTAAGATTCGTTGGACTCTACGTTTATATTATAAAGGGTACTCAAAGTTTAGGTGTGGTTTACCTCTGGCAAGGGAAAAACTATATTGTGAACTAGTATAGTATTCCTAGGGCCCAACACTTTTTACATTCAATGTTTTCAAAAATGTTTTCAAAAATGTTTATAAAAAAAAATTTGAAATGAGATTTCATGGGAGACAGGCGTCACTCGAGGATGGTACCAGGCAGCCTATCCTGTTAAAACCTAATTTCTGGGGTGTTAAGTGTCGATTTCAATTGTTATATATATATATATATATTTTTTTAGGACATTAGATTGTGTCCATGGAGTTCTCTTTATATCAAGGACTTGTAGAGTCTTTGGGTCAGCATTCGTTTCTATTTTCTTTAATGAGGCTTTACACTGGATAAAAGGTTTGAAATGCTTTTGAAATTTCTCATGTTTGGATGCTTGCTTTTGAGATTGAGGTTTGCACTAATGTTTTGCATTGGTGATTTCCAGTTTAGGTGCTCTAATCTTGTGTTTTGTGTTATTCCTCACTCTAATCGGAGAACAAAAAATAGTTGTGAGCCATTGATCTCTCTTTGTCACCTCCAATTTCTAAACTCGTTTATCTTGTGTGGTGTAACACAAGGATCTTTATTCTTCATTTTAAACTCTATTCTATTGTGTTCTATATTTGAAATGAGACTCTTGTTAGAGTCATTGACTCAGAGATTGTCTAGGTCCAGGTCCTAGCTACAGACAGATGGGTATATCCCAGGAGATTGTTGATCTGGTTTGATCAGGGAGACAATGTTCTTATATCTGATATTTAGTCTGTTATTCTAGTTTGGTGCCTTACAATCAGTGTTCAGAGTTCTATATTCTCAGCTTCTGGCCATGATTATTACCATTATCTTTTGACTGCTTACATACTTGAGGTTATCGTTTCCAACTATGGGTGTTGAGATTCTTGTGCCTATTGATAAGCCATCTTATAATTTTGATCTTTCCATGTGTGTCCTTATACCATAACATAGTGCGGTACGGTATGTTGGTGGGGCTTTGATGCCAAGTAAGGACGATTTCATTGACTCGCATTCGGTTTACTACTCGTAAATTCAGTAGTCAAGTATTCCCTACACTCTCAGTGGCCATTTCTTAGAATATTGTTCTTGCTCTCGGGTTGTACTTGAATTTCGGGACGAAATTCCTATAATGAGGGGAGAATGTAAAAACCCAATTTTATTAGGGGTAGAATGGTCATTTGACCAGATTTAGAAAAAAATCAGCTTATATATATATCATTTCTCTCTCTCTCTCTCCTCTGTTTCCCCCCCTCCCGATTTCTCTCTCTCTCAGCTCTCTCTCATTCTCTCGGCCGTCGAAGGAAAAGAAGTCGCCGCGCTACCGCCAGCCACCATCCAGCCAGCCCAACCACCGGCGTAGCTCCAGCTCGCCACCAGCTATAACCCACCGCCTCCGGAGTAGCCATCGGAGCCGCCGAACGTCGACGAGAGGCGAAGGGAGCCGATGAATTTTTTGTCACCGGCGACAATTCTGACCATTTCAAGCCGCGTTCTTGGGCTCGTTGGGTTCATATCGTCGCAAGGATCATCAAGGTATATATTTCACAATCCCATTTTGCCCAGATTGAAAGTTACCATTTTAGGGTATTTTGAGTTTTGAATTTTAGTTTTCAATCCGACCGTTAGATTTCCTTTTTATTGCCATTTTCGGAATGTACTCGGAAAATGGAGAAGTTTGATATATATATATATATATATTGTGTCGTTTGGTGATCGGCACGAAAACCGAGATCGGACAGTCGAGATTTTGCCTCGTTTTGCGTGCCACCGGTCCGGTGTTGGTCCGGACTCAAATTGGACAAGTCATATATCTAACCTAGCTATTTTGGGTGCTAGGAATTTAGTGAAGAGGTACGTTTGTGGAATTGAAGATCCAGTGAGAAGTTGGTTTTTCGCAAGAGGATGATCGAGGGCATGGGATTAGTTCCCGACCCTCCGATGATCGTCCAATGGCACCTTGAGCATCCAATAGCGTGGTATCGTTATTATAGTGAGGTAAGGATTCGGTTACCTTTCTTTTATGCCATTTTGAATAAAACTTATTTTCTGCAACATATGAGAACAAATGTGATTTTAGAACTTTTAAATAACTGTGATGGAATTGAATGGTATGATTTATATATTGGATTGCTCTGGGAATTTTCTGAGTGCAAGTTATTTTTGGGTATGTTAAAATAGGGCCGTTATGCTGCCCTCTTTTCTACAAAATTTAATGAATTATTTTATTAAAAACCAGAGCATGATTTGAACTTAATTTACTGCATGGCTACTTTTACACATCAGTTCAGAGTACACGTGTCATAGGATCACACATGAGTCCCCAGTTAGCATCATGGGGTTTTTACAGCATGGCGCTGCAGCCCCACTGACGGTGAGAGTCTATGAACCCATGCGGGGTATTTCTTCTGATTACCTCCCCATTTGGCAAGCGTAGGCAATGCGGTTGTCCCTCCAGGTTTTGTAGGCGATACACAGGTGTCCCCTCCGGTTATGGGCTAGGTGTCAGTTAGGCTGTATGGCACACGTAGTGCCAACACCCTGGTTTCCATTGATGAGAGGTGGTGAACTCATGGGTATGGGTGGATTTGTGTCATGTGTTTGTGGACTGATTAGTTTTGGGATATTATGTTTTCCGTACCTCTATATATATGTATGTGCATACGGACTCTCAGTTTTGGATATTTTATGAATATATGCACATATGATTTTGCAAAGTTATTTTAGATTAAACTAACCATGCAGGGGCCGTCCATCACTAAAAATATTTTAATTGAGGTAACAGCTTTCCTACTGAGCTTTCGAGCTCACCCCTTCTCTTTCCCTTCCTCCCTTTCAGGTGATCACTCATTCGAGTCAGTTGTATCGATGGCTAGGCAAGTCGCTTGGCTTAGACTCGTGGTCTTATTCCTCCTTGGGTTGGTTCTTTTTTTTGTCTCACTCTTTCTCCGTGTCTAACTGTTTAGCCAAGTTTATTGAGTCTCCTAAGTGAATGTATGAGGATATATTTACTACTATTTGAGAATTTGGTGTATATACATATATATGGGACCCTATAGCTCCCAAAGAGCATATTTTTAAAGTTTTAAGTGTTTGGAAATTTTGATTAATTCTATAAATCAATTTTTGGACTTTCCGACTTAAGACTTACGAACTTTATTTTATTCAACACTAAAGTTTTTATCAAATCAAGTTTTCATACAAATTAACTATGTTTCATCAAATTTTAATTGGCCTATCTCTCTTAATAAATTAAACTAAAGATGCATTCCTTTTTTATAGAATTTCTAATGAGTCAAGGACTAAATGAAATTTCCAAGTACTGGGTTTTCTCCGAATTTCGTAAAATTCCTTATTTATATTAATTTACACTCAGAATTACTAAAAAGTCACGGCCTAGGATTTTAGGTTGTGATATAGCTGGTGCTCGTACAGTGAGGGGTCTCTTAACACTTCGGAGTGAAGGGTCGGGAGGCCAATCACTGTCGGGATTACGGCCTCCGACCCGTAGACTATGGCGAATGGTGTTCTTCCCATTGACCTTCACTCCATGGTCCGATGGGCCCACACGATGGCCAGTAGCTCTTCTAACTACCTCCCTTTAGCCTCCTGCAGGTTCTTCTTTATGTTACTAAATATGGCCTTGTTTGTTGCCTCTGCTTGGCTGTTCCCCTGAGGGTAGTTTATGGATGAGAAGCTGAGCTTTATATCATACAACTCACATAGCTCCTTAAGCGTAGCGTTCTGGAACTGCGTGCCATGATCTGCGTGTATCTCTTTTGGGATTCCGTATCGGCAGATTATGTTTTTCCAAATGAAGTTAATGGTGTCAGTCTTATTGACAGTCGTGTAAGCTTTAGCTTCTACCCATTTGGTGAAATAATCGATGGCCAACAAGACATACCTTCTTCCCCTTGGACTTCTAGAGAGCTCTCCAACGTTGTCCAAACCCCATTTAGCAAAGGCCCAAGGAGTTATGTTCGGATGGAGTTCTTCCACGGGTTGGCGCTTCAGGGGGGCAAACTTCTGGCACTTGTCACATTTCTTGACAAACTGGACCACCTCGGTCATCATGTATGGCCAGAAGTATCCAGCCATTAAGGCCTTGTGGACGAGGCTGTGCCTACCAGAGTAGTTGCCACATGCTCCCTTGTGGATTTCCTCCATCAGTTTCTGTGCCTTGATGGGACCTACGCACCTCAGCGTTGGTCACATCGTTGATCTTCTATACAGTCGGTCCCCCACCATCGAGTGTCGGGCAGCCTTCACTCTGATTGACTCGCCCTTTGGGGGTCTGTGGGCAGATTTCTCGACAGCAGGTACTGGGTGATAGGTCTCTTCCAGCCTTCATCTTCAGAGTCGGTCACGAACACGTGGCGTGCAGGGGTTTCCAAAGGGTCTCTCGCATTTTCGCCCTCTAGTAGAATCTGTGTGTGTTCGGTTGTCCTCCCGACTGACACGCTTCTAACTAGCTCATCAGCCTTTTGGTTCATCTCCCTGGGTATCTGTTCGATATCAAAACTAGTGAAGTGGGCTTTCGCCCTCATTACCCTGGAAAAATACCTGTGTAATCTTGGCTCTTTTACTTCAAAGTCTCCCCTTACCTGACCCACGATCAGCTGCGAGTCAGTCTTTACTGCAATTTTCTCTACTCCGAAGTGCAAAGCCAGCTCAAGGCCTTACAGCAACACCTCGTACTCCGCCTCATTGTTGGTTACCTAGAAACCAAGCCACAAAGCTTTATCTACCTTGAGTCCTAATGGGGTCTGCAGGACTATCCTGATACCTGACCCCGAGGTGTTGGTGGATCCGTTGGTGTAGAGGGTCAAGGTTGAAGGGACGTGATCCGGAGAGGTCTGGAGTGGGTCGCATGGCTCGCCAAAGGACCGGATTTCCACTAAGAAGTCCGCCATGACTTGCCCTTTCTTCTCTACTCGAGGTCGATACTCGATGTCGTATATCCCCAGCTCGATGACCCATTTGGTCAGTCGTCCCGATAGGTCCTGCTTGGCTAAGATTTGTCAGATAGGGAAAACCGTATACACCGTAACAGAGTGTGCCTCGAAGTACTGCCTTAGCCTTTTCTTAGCATTGACCAAAGCAAGAACCAATTTCTTCGCCATACTGTATCGCATCTTAGCATCCAGGAGCGTGCGGCTTGCATAAAACACCAGCTTCTGCTTATTGTTTTCCTCGATAAATAGTACGGCACTAATCGCTACCTCGGACACTGCCAAATAAGCATACAGGCGCTGCCCCTCTACTGGGGAAGCCAGGATAGGTGGGTGACTTAAATATAGTTTGAGCTCCATCAGTGCCTTGTCCTGCTCCTCCCCCCAAATGACTGTGAAGCTTTTTTTTATGCACTGGAAGAAAGGTCTACATCAGTCAGACATTTTGGAGATGAACCAGCTGAGTGTGGCTATCTTTCCGGTTAAGCGCTGGACCTCCCTAATGCTCGAGGGTCTCTGTACGTCTACGATTGAGGAACACTGGGTCGGGTTGGCTTCAATGCCCCTTTTGCTCACGATGTGCCCTAGGAACTGGCCAGAGGACACTCCGAACATGCATTTCTTGGGGATCAGACGCATTCGGTAGTGCCCCAGAATCGGGGAACATTCGCCTAGATGCCCCAGGTGGCCTGAAGCTTCTTTGCTCTTTACGACCATGTCGTCGATGTAAACCTCCATCGTCTTTCCCAACAGCTCAGAGAACATTTTGTTCATGAGCCTCTGGTAGGTCAGCCCCGCGTTCTTCAAGGAAAAAAGCATGTGTTTGTAACAATACAGACCTCTCTCCATATTGAACGCTGTGTGGATCTGGTCTTCCTCGTATAGGGGGATCTGGTTGTACCCAGAGTAGGCATGTAGGAAGCTCATCCTGTCGAATCCCGCCATCGCATTGACCATTTGATCAATCTTCGGCAGGGGGAAGCTGTCTTTCGGGCAGGCCTTGTTCAAATTGGTGAAATCTATGCAGGTTCATTCATCGCTGTTTTTCTTCTTCACCACCACCAGGTTGGAGACCCAGCATGGGTATACGCACTCTATGATCAAGCCATTTTCCAGTAGCATCTCGACTTCCCTGTTGATTGCCTTGTTCTTATCTAGCACGAACCTTCGAGGCTTCTATCTGACCAGAGGAAAATTAGGGTCTATGTTCAGTCGGTAGCAAGCGTGCGCAGGATTTATTCCAGGCATGTCTTCGTGGGACCACGTGAAGACGTCATTATTCTGTCTAAGGAATTCCAACAGCTCACTCCTTTCCTCTTCGGGCAGCATGGCCCCGATCAAGACCATTTTCCCCTGTTATACTTCTTTCAAAGGGACCGCCACCAGTTTCTCAATTGTGGTTTCTGGCCCATCAGACTCCTCTTCGATCCGCTTTATGTATGCTGGTAAGTAGTCCTTTGATTGCTATTTGTCCTCTGTTGAAACATTCGTGCCCGCATCGGCCCCCCACAAGGTGGTCGAAAAACATTTCCTCACAGAGGTCTGGTCTCCTTTAATGTCTATTGTGTAAGTACCATCCTTCGATTGACATCTTAAGACCTAGTGGAGGGTAGAGGCGACCCCATGCATGGCATGGATCTACCCTCTCCCCACAATGACGTTGAAGGAGGACTGGCACTTGATGACGACGAAGTCTACGTCTAGGCATCTCTCCACTGCACAGATCTTCAGAGTCACGACGCCCAAAGGGCTGACCTTAGCGCCGTTGAAGGCGAACAGCGGCTGACAGGTCGGCCTGAGTGTGCTATGATTCAGGCCCATATTCTCGAACGTGCTGAGGAACAGGACGTCGACGCTACTCCCGCCATCGACCAGGACCCTTCCTACCAACGTGGAGTCGATCTATAGCTTAATCACCAAGGGGTCATCATGGGGTAGGCGTACCATGGCCAAGTCTTGCTGGGTGAAGGCTATGAGGGCAGCCACAGTGCAGCTTTCTCCCATCGTCAGGTGGTTCACGGAATGCCCAATGCCCCTCAGGCACTTCACCCTCTCTTCGGTTCTTTTCTAGCATTTTTCCCTCTCTTCCTGAATCTGGGTCGGCTCTGGTCTGCCTATGATCATCAGCACTATCCTCAGAGCCTGATCTCCTGACCCAGAGGCCTGGGTCTACTTTCCTTTTTCGGGCCCGGTGGTGCCTTCCTTGGATTGGCTCTCACCCATCTTCATGTACTACTTCAGCTTGCCGGCGTGGATCGCCATCATAACCTGCGTGTAAAGGCTACGGTAGTTGATGGTATCATGCCCATGATCTTTGTGAAATTGGCAGTACCTGCTCCTGTTATTCATGTGCTCAGGAACACCGGACTTAGGCGGGTCTTTGAAGATGCCCCTATCTTTGTTCTGGAGGTAGATCACGTCTATTGGTGTATTGAGCTCGTACTTCAGCAGGGGTTCCTTAAATGTCTTCCACCTCTTGCGGCTCTCTTGATAGCCTTGGGTTGGGGCTCCCTGGTCCAAAGCCGCCCCCTGGGCCGGCGCAGGCCTCTTCATTCCTTGTATGGCTGGGGCTCGCGCTGGCGCTGCTGTTATTACGGTGGAGGCCTTGGGCGCTTTCTGGTAGCTTTCTAGCACCCTAAAGAACCCTTCCGATTTTGCCTGGAGTCGGCCATATTGTATGGCAAATTTAAAAGCAGATGGTCCGACAGCATCGACCCCGGCTGTAGGCTCCTGACGAACGAGCTCGCAGCTTAGGCCGAATCGGCATTGTGCACTAAGGACATTACCTCTAGGAAATGCGACAAGTATTTTCTTGGAGACTCGTTCGTAGATTGCTCCAACTGGTCAAGGTCTCGCATAGTTTTTTGCTGCTTCCGGACGCCCGCATATTGTTTTAAGAAGAGTTTGCAAAAATCTCGAAACCCATTTATAGACTTCTCTGGGAGTTATCTGAACCATAACAGGGCTGGCCCCGCTAGGGTGGTAGAGAAGACTTTGCAGGTCATAGCCTTGTCCCTGGTCTCTAGGGCCATCTTCTACTGAAAGTGGTATATATGGTCGAGGGGATCGGTCTTTTCTTTGAATGGTCTGAAGGTCGGGGTTGTAAAATACTTCAGCTTGAGCTCCAGCTGGATCCAATTGGCGAAGGCCGTCCGGTTGATCCCTCGCACGGTCTGTTCCGCCAGATCATCCGGGGTCTGGCTGTGATAGGCCTCGAGCCTCTTACTCAGCTCTGCCATCATCTCCTGTTTCCAATTGGGAAGCGTACCTTTGGGGCTCTCCTGGTGCCTACCATCCACCGCCGCTCCTATCTGGAAAGGCCTTGTCTGGCTTTGTTACTCCCCGTCCATCCGCGACCTGAATGGGGCGAGGACTTCCCTCGGCAGTTGACCCATAGACTCTTGTTGTACCTCCTCGTCTAAGTCCTTCCTTCGCCCGCTCCTAGCTTCATTTGCCTATAGCCCTTCAGGGCGAGTGTTATCTCTACAAACTTCTGTGATTTCAACTTTCAAGCCCAGGATGGCCTCGTGGGCCATCTCAGCCTTCATATTTGCTTCTGCCCAAGTGGCAAGTATTTAGTTGCTTTTGCTTCAGACTAGGTCGCGTGGCTCGGGAACTTTCTTCGGGGTCGGGACGTGTGCTTCTTGTTGTCATTCTTGAGGGTGCCATCTGATGTCGTATAGCCTTTTTGTTCAGGGAGAGTGCGGTCGTGAGACTCTTACTCTTTCTCTTACACTCAACGGTTTCCCACAGATGGCGACAAACTGTTGGATCGATACTCACCAACTGTCCACGTGTCTTCGAATCGCTGATGCCATATCTACCAATTATCCACGTGTCTTTGTTATCCTGAGATCCTTTTGACTTCAAGTTGGACTGGAGAGGTGGGGGTGGCTACCTGCAAAGACTCTCCGATGCTTAAGTCAAATGCTTACCCCTGAGATTGAATAGCAATGATCAAGTTTTTTTGCTCTTGCTTATATATTTTTATGTATTTCTCTTTGTATATGTATATGCCTTTTTTCTCAGGGGGACACACGGCTCATATATATAGTCTTGGCACCGAGAACCTCCTGGCTCTCAATCCCAGGACCGGGTATCTTTTTTCATCATGACTTACTCCAGAAATCACGAACTAGGATTACCGTGATTTCCCTTGTATCGTCGTGACTTGCTTTCCGCCGTCCCCTATGACTCGAGCCCGGCGGGACTGAGATTTTTATAAGTCGCCATTCTGCTAGGACGGTTTGCCCAATGCACATACCTACTCAGGATTGCATTAAATGCCCTGTCTGAGTCTAGAGCAGTACTCTACCTCTAGTGATCTTCCTGGCGGAAGACCCTCAAGTCTCCTGACCCCCAATTGTCGAGGTAAGAATTAAACTGGGCCGAACCCGTCCAGGGTCTGGGATAGATTCGGCCCCGAGCCGCCGGACGGTCCATGGGTCCATATGGTATCACGTGCAATTCGTATGACTTTTAAGCAATCCTTATGGATACGTGTCGGCTAGTATGCCCCCTATGACTTGCTCCGCCACTTTACCGTCTACGTGGCGCATGGTCCAACAGCGGCTCCCACAGCATGTAAATACACTTAATTTAGGGATGGGAGTAAAAGTTCAAAGTAGAAGAAACAGATATTTTTTAGGTTCAAATCCTATGAAACCATAGATTTTCATCGACAACAATGGATTTCCAAGTAGATCTTGGACACCTTAGCACCTTGCCATCATGGTATAAAAGTCAATTGCGATTGTAGACATACCTAAAATTTTGAATTAGTTTAATTCTTTTTTATTTTTTTTTTCAAATTTCATTTTATGATTCTGATTTCATTAAAATCTATTTGAAATTTTTTGGTTTAGTTTGGCACTCGCTGTGGAACTGAGAAGATGAGGGAGATGCATAGAGGGTTAAGTGTGAAAGGGGAAGAGATAAGGATGAAAGAAGGAAAAATATTAATTTAGTTTTTTAATTTAATATAATAAATTAATAGGTAAAAAATGATTATAAAATAATTGTCACATCAGCAGTTCCATTAAGTTATATATGAAACTTGATAGAAGGATCAATTTCGCGTATAATGAATAATACAAGCGGGATAAATGCAACAAAAAAAAGTTTGTAGAGTAAAACTCTACAATGCTCATACTTTGGGGGAGAAAAATACCAATTTGTCCAATTATATATATAAGGGATGTCAGCGCATAGGACTGACTCCCATTACATTATATGTTTATTATTATTTTTTAAAATTTTTTTAAAGCTATTGAAGCACAAAAAAGAGGACAGGAGCATTAAGATACATATATATAAAAAACTTTATATTGTATTAATTAAATTTAATATTATATTTAATTCTACTTTTGTATTGTACTTTTTGATACAAGACCAAAATCTCATACAATATTGTGTAGGAGAGCATTATCTAATACGATAGAAAAGATTTGTATTACACTATACTTAATATTTTAAGTCTAACATAGTATTCTACAATATTCTCGTCACTCACTCTAATTTCTCTTACTTTATTTTCTCTCTTATTTCTTTTTTTCACGTTTCTTTATTCGTTTTAAAAGGAGTATTTTTCTAAATACACTTAAAAGTAATATTTGTTTTTGGAACTTATATTACAAAAATGGTATTTTCATGAATTAAATTTGAAAAGTAGTAATTTTAGAAGTGGTATATAAACAATCTTTGAAAATGGTATTTTTCAAATAAACTTTCAAAATGATATTTCTATAAATTAAGTTTTATCATTGATATGATTTTTTTTTCTTGAAAATTCCTGATTTATTTTGAAAATATCACTTCTAAAAATTTATTTAGAATCCAATACAACTACTCACCAACCACGGTAGATTTTAATATAACATCTTAACATAATACAAAACCAAACATAATACTGTAGAATAATATAATAAAATACAACTCAATATAATATAATATATCATAGTATACCATATAGAGCTTCAAATCATACACGGGCTAATTTCTTCGTAATACAATAAGTTGCTATGATGAGTTAGCTTGAGCAATTGTCGTGCGTCCAGGCCGACTTGATCCAATGCCCCACCGTGAGACTTGTTGAAATGAGACATGCTAGGCAGATGGTGGATGACCCATATTTGCATCTCTATTAAATATAATTATGCAAATATAATTGAAAAAAAAAATGAACAAATGAAAAATCAAGAGAGGGATGCTATAGAAATAGTGAGAAAAAGGCAGCACAAAAAGAGAACAAACACAATTAGACAGGACTATTGTAACACTCCTTAACTTAACTAAATGACTATATAAATCAAACTAGGAAGTATCATTTTTTTATAAACTATAACTTTAGTTTTGTTCAAAAAATGGGCTAATTTAAACTTTTCAAACTGTAAAACAAAAGAAGTTGTGTGGCATTACTTTCTGAAAGTGTCTTTACAAAATATACAATAAAAAAGTATATCAGTTTATCTTGCCATCAGCAGTAATATTTACTGCACATCAAAATATTAAAAAACAAAGACATCACCTATAAGTCAAGTTCGTCTACATCTGTATGATCATAGCGACAAGAAAGCGTGCTACCAAACCAGTAACTCTATACATTATATACATTATATATCTTCTCACCTCCATCATAGGAACTAAATGAGCTAATACTCAATAAGGAAAGATCTTGCATGCTCATGAACGTGTTTCATGCATAAACTTCATTGAAATTCTCATTGTACTCTTTCTTTCATAACTTTTCATTTTGATGTACTTTTCTTAGAAAACATTTTTTTATAGGGTCCTTGAGTACCTTACAAAGCCATAGTAGTTGGTAAGTCGTGTCCACCTATAGGGGAAGGAAACACATGACCAACACGAATCATACCTATCTAATGCAGACCGATTAGATAATGCATCTCACATAACTTATTGTATAATATTCAGCCCTAGTAGTCGGTAAGTCATGCCTACCTATGCGGGAAGGATGTCTATGCAAAACATATCAACCCAATGCAGACAGACTAAATAATATACTTAAAATATATCTCGTAAAATTAGTACAATGGTATTACTTTAAATCAAACATATGGAAAATTTCACTTCGTTGAAATCATACTTAAATAATTATGTCATGCTTATGTATTTTATGAACTTACAACAACTATAGGAATAACATATAATTAATATAATATACATATTCATGTAGGAAACATTTGTATCTACCACTGTTCTTATGATGTAGTTAAAACAAATCGTTACATACTTCGTGTCCTGTGGAAAAGATAGTGAAAAGGGTTGGTCTCCTCTGTAGCAAGGTGTGTGGAAGATCGAATACCAATTTTATTATTAGAATGATTATTATAATGTAAAATACTTAAAGAAAACGACCACAAGACTGAAATTACAACTTTCACAAAATCAAGAAACTTAATCACAATATGATCTGAAAGTGTACAAATGACATGAGGTATGTAATAGCCAATGACTAGTACTGAAAACTAATTAAAATCATCAAAACATGAATGCTAGCTCCTTAGTACGAAAATGATCCAAAATGGCACATACTTTCGTAAAACCTAGTCCATTTGCTTGTAAATGGTGTCATTTGGTTTTATGAATATTTGGACAATACCTCCTCTATTTTTAGGAAATTTTCACATTTTTTAAATCATGATTTAAGACCTATAATAAAAATTAATGAGCCAATTCTCACATATTCACATCAAAAAGGATCGTTTAGAACAATCTAAGTACACTCGAATTCCTTTTAGTTTAGACCAAGTTTAAACCCATTATTACACTTGTGTATCATCAGAACCAGCAAGTACATAGATATAATATACATAAAAGGATTAGTGTCTTACAAATCCCAAGTAAAGAAATCAAATTACAAGTATACATAACTTATTACAACAATGAAAATACTTGAATCCATAAATAGTAGACTTTGGGGCTCTAAGTCTAACTTTAATCTCCACTTGAATTCTACTCTTCTAGCAATATATAAGGTTTCCTAAAACCTTTATTCATCAAATAAAAGCTTTGATTTAAGAGCTAAAGCAAAAGAAACAAATTACCAATTTTAAATTCCACAAAAACTCACCTTAACTAGTTTAACTTTTGCTGAAGCTCTTGTCTTCTACTTCTACTAAATTGATTTCCAAGGTATTAAAACTGATTTTAGGACTCAAAAGAACCTATAAGAATAATTTCTTAAGTGGTATCTTGTGAAGAATTAAAATAAGAAAATAATACTTAGGAAAAAGAACTACTAGAATTATCTTAACTAGTTTGGAACTATCTTGCTTTCTAGAACTCCAACTTGAGTTCTACTACTTAGAAACTCTTGGAAATGGTTAAGGGGAGTTGAGAGAAGCCCAGAAAGGAGATGGAGTGGTGAAGTCATGGTTGGAAAGAAAGAGAAAGGAAATGACCAGATTTGGTCTAAAATCAATACTTAATGGCTAAGAAAAGATATAACTGAAATTCTAAGGAGTATTTTCGGTATTTTACACTATAACTTTTTATTTGTCTAGCTTGAAATCACTTTTGGTTTATTCACCATATTATTAGTCATTCCTATATACTCAACTGTAGACCAAAATGGTGAAACCTAGCTTAGAAAGTGAAATCTAGTCATACTTTAACTTATAATCCCACGTGATAAGTTTTATTATAATCTGGTGGAACGTAGCTCTATAACCAATCATTAAACATAAAAATAAGTTGATTGGACTCTAATTAATAATACAAACATAGTATTAATATCTAATTAATAGAATACACAAAAATAACACTACGTGATTAAACTAAATCTAAGCTACCTTGATGCAATAAAACACAAATCAGTGTCTTGAATGCCACCTCATACTTGCCTGGGACCGACAAATAAAATGCTATAAATAAGTTCTAGACATTGAAATAAAGCTACTTGACGTGGTGAACATACAGTAAATTCGACTCTGAAAAGCGTGAAAAATACATTTTACCAAAAAACTACCATTTGACCAAGTTATAGACAAACTTGATTTTAATGCATGTGTACATTGTATTGTATTTGTAGATATATATTCTTTATTCTTCTCACATACCAAGCTCTCTCTCTGAGGGTACTGAGCCTTTACACTACATGAGAATACTTCGATAAATATTAGTACAATAATACATATCAAAAGCATTTAACAATAAAGAATGAGCAATTTACTATAAAGTTAATATTAGTTACTTGATATGTTTATTATGTAATATGAACATATTTGTTATTGGCTTATTATGCATATAAGAATCTTTGGCATCACAATCCTTCCCTCCTTATTAAATTTCGTCCTCAAAATTTGCTTACCTAAATAAGTGAAGATACTTAGTTTTCATCTCTTCTTCTCTTTTCCGTATGGCCTTTTCTACTTTGTGGTTCTTCTACAGTACTTTGACCAAAGGGATCTTCTTGTTTTCAAGATTTTTTTCTTTTCTATCCAAAATCTGCACTGGTTATTCTTCATAGCTCATGTCTTGGCTCAACTCTAATGGCTCAAAACTCAAAACATGTGTAGGGTTTGGAATATATCTTTTTAACATAGAGACGTGAAAATATTATGTACATTCGACAGTGAGGGTGGCAACATAAGCCTATAGGCAACATCTCCAACTTTATTAAGTATCTCATATGGGCCTATATATCTGCGACTAAGTATCCTTTTATCCCAAACCTCATGATTCCTTTCATGGGAGCAGCCTTCAAAAATACTTTGTCCCCAACATTAAACGTGCCCTCTCTTCTTCTAAGATCAACATAATGCTTCTCTCTATTTTGAACAGCTAATAACTTTTTACGAATCTTTTCTACTACTTCAGCTGTTTCTCTTACCAATTCTAGACCAAAAACTTTCTTTTCTCCCATCTTATCCTAGTGAATAGGAGATCTACATTTTCTTCCGTACAATGCTTCATACGGAGGTATTTTATTATTGAAGCTTGATAACTATTGTTGTAGGAAAAATTCTATCAGTGGTAAGTGCTTGCTTTAAGACCTATAAAAATCTAACACATAAGCTCTAAGCATATCCTTAAGAGTTTGTATAGTTCTCTCTGATTGTCTATCTATTTGAGAATGAAAAGTTATACTGAATGCCAGTTTTGTACCTATATCCTCCTGAACCCTCTTCTAGAATTTCGAAGTGAATCTAGAATCTTGGTCAAAAATGATAACCTTTGAAATATCATGTAGTCTAATAATTTCTTGAACATAAAACCGAGCCAATTGATCCAGGTTATAAATTGATTTAATTGGCAGGAAATGGACTGACTTAGTATATCTATCCATAATTACTCAAATAGTATCATGGCCTTTATTTGTAGTAGGAAGTCCAACAACTAAATCCATAACAATCTCTTCCCATTTCCATTGTGGGACATATATAGGCTTCAATGTACCAGCAAGTATTTGATGTTCAGTTTTAACTTACTAACATGTGAGATATTGTTCTACAATCTCAGTCACATCCTTCTTTATATACGGCCACTAGTAATTCTTTTTCAAATCCCTATATATCTTTGTAGTACTGGGATGCGCAGAGTAGGAGTAGAGTGAGCTTCTGTCAATATCTCCTTTCTAATTATTCCATCTAGCACACACAGTCTATTTCTATATCTAATTACACCATCACTAGAAATCTGGAAGGCTACCTCCTTTTCAGACTCTATCTTAGTCTTTAAACTTGTCAGATAGGGATCTATATTCTGGCTTTACTTAACTCTCTATGAAATTGTAGGTTGCAATGTAAGAGCTACTAATTTTCTGGTTAAATCCGTAGGCACTATCTTTAATTCCAATCGATAAAAATTCATCAAAAGATATTTCTGATCAACATACTTAAGTGACATTACAGCAATTGACTATATACTTAGATCATCTGCAACCATATTAGCTTTTTTTGGATGATAGTTAATCTCATAGTCATAATCTTTCACTAATTCAAGCCATCTTCTCTATCTCATATTTAGTTCTTTTTGGGTAAAGAAATATTTAAGGTTTTTATGGTCTGTGTAGATTTGATATCTTTCTCAATAAAGATAATGCCCCAAATCTTCAGTACAAAAACTGTTGGAATTTTTGCCCTAAAAAGCAGATTTTTAATTTTACCCTTTTGAGTATAAACAACTTTCTCTTATATACAATTATGATATTTGCTAAATTAAACTATCTTAGTTGAATAGTTTATTCATCTGAAAAAGATTCCATGACTTTATATGTGTATAAAGAAACAAATATGATTAAGTATTAATTATGGGGAGACTTGTTTCTTTATCTAAGTCTAAATGAAGAAGTTTACAATCTGTAAATAAAGATAGCATACTTTATTTACTATAGGTTGTAGTGTTTATCTATCTCAACGGGAATGATGTGTCTCAAATCATTGAAGTATCTGACTTCTAATAGAAATACTAATACAACATAAACAAGTTATGTATATTGAACTGGATTAGGTAATATAAAGAATTAGAGTGCCGTAACTCAATTCTCATATTATTACAAACTAGCTCTTAGTATATAGATCTTAATCCTTGATGTTTGACTGGACTTGCTTTCATGGGTTATAGCTTTTTGATTTGTTAAAAGACTAACCTCTATGAACTTAGAGATGAACTTTGGCACAT
>JXTB01000100.1:770112-780949 GCA_002914805.1 Parasponia andersonii | reverse complement strand
TAGACATAAACCACCTAATCTCATGAGAAATCCCAGCTGGATTAAATTTTTGGAAAAAACCTAAGTTTATTTAGAAATTGATTTAGAAAAATAACACTTCTTAAAAATAGTTAGCAAAATCCTACTTTTTATCCAAAATTAGTATTTTTTTAGATGCTCGAAGTAAATAATTGAATTATTTATGGTATCCTCAAGTTGCTTGATGTAATCAGACTCATCACCTCGAGTATTGTCCAATGACTTCAAGTACCTTATCAATTACTAAAAAGTTGTATTTTCCAAATAAATCCAAGATTTTGCAATATTTTTAAACTTCTAAAATATAAAATCAAATTTCCCAATAATTTATTGGGTCGAATTTGTGCTACTAGTCAAATGTTTTTGAGTTCCTAACACTTTTACCTATAAAAACGAAAAAGAATTACAAAAAGATGGAAGTCGGTTTTTTTTCCAATTCCCATACGATGCTTATTAGAAAAATATCACCTTTTAAAAAATATTTAGAATAATACCATTTTAAAATTATTAATAATTACTAGTTTCTGAAAATTGGTTAGAGACTACTAGTTATAAATACCTTTGATTACTAGTTAGAAATACTTAAAAATTGGTTACCAATTACTAGCTACTATTTTAAAACATAGTATTGTTCTAAATAGTTTTTAAAAAATGACATTTTTCTAATAAAAGTCATACCAAATCTACAAAAATACAAAGCCCACTATATTTTTCTAATTTTTTTCTTAGTGCCGTACGATGCCTAATTTTCACAATGTTTTTCCAAACTCGAGAACCAAAACAAACCCATTGGACTTTTAGCCACTCTAAAGGTGCACCTATCAAAACATCAGACTATTTAGACCAAAGAATTGTCCAGATTAACTTACCTACAAGATGCATTAACTACAAAGGTTACAAGTAAATAAAGATTGCTTAAGGTAATACACACAAAAAGCACCACACGACCATTGTAATAACTGGACATGTATATCAGTACTATGAATGGATTGACAGATAGCATTTCATACTTTACTCATAATCTCATTACAGATGTTACTCATAAGCTCACATCAATATAGATGCAGCGTACAGGCTGCAATAGTTGAAACCCCAACCACAATACCACTCACAAGTTACATACACGCATCAAAGCTCACAAATTAATAGTTTCATAAGCACGCTAGCATATTAACCAAAGCTCTGGCAATACTACCAATAAATACCAAATCCTGCATACAGCAACATTGGCAGAAAATCGATCAGAAAAACCTCGTAACTATGCAAACTTTCACGTTCGTTGAAATAGAATACGAATTGAAATTGGATCTCATGTGTTGGGAAACTTACAATAGGGCGTCATTCTCCAACGCTGGTTATCACCTTTGTTCCACTGCCACAACACTATAACAGTGCCATCATGCACGCCTCCAGAAGGCTTATCCCCATGAAAAGCATCCACGTTAAGGCGAACGTTGTTGACCATCCTAATGGCTCTAAAGCCATCACCTAGGTCCTTGCCTTCAGTCCAAAGTATGGATTCATCGAGAACATTCGGGTTGTACGGTATCAGCTGCACCTGCAGAGGAATAGGGGCGATTTTGAAGCTCATAAATTTGTGCCACTGGGACTGATGAAATACTCAAGTGTAACATTGGGAAGATACATCAAATGCAATCTCTCAGCTTTGAAATGCAATATGAAATTGCATTATGCAAATGGAGATGAAAGAATGAGTTGGTGAAAGAAGCTTGACCTGACACACATGGAATTTTGGGACAATAGGTATCCAACAGCTCAGTACTGAATATCTTAATATTAAAAGTGTCAAAACAGTTCACAATGTTCTCAAAATCCGCTGTATGACATATTAGCCCAAAATAACATAGACAAACTAGTTAAGCTTCACAAAAGAATAATATGCTTTATCAGGATACCTGTCCAGTGCTTTTTTTCCGGGAAAAAATTAGACCAGTAAGGTGTAATATAGTATAGTTCTTAAAAATCATCTTGCATTTGCAACTTCAGTTACTTTCGATGAGTAAAATTAACCAGTCAAGTCATAACTCATAAGAAGAAGAAAGTAACACTCTCCCAGAATACTGAAACATAATGCAACTTCAAAAAGTGGAGAGTGGCACAGTGTAAAGTCTTCTGAAAGAGAGTAGGCAAAAATTAGATAGGCAATACAGAAAACAAAAATTAGATAGGCAATACAGAAAACAAAACCATTAAATTCATAAAAAATTTTTGGAGCAATGGACTCTAGAGTAAAAGGGCTGAAATTTAAAAACTAATAATTTTTGAAGTAGATTTGGAAAAAAGAAACAAAGACAGACCATCGAATGGGCAAGTTATGATAGGCAGGGGAAATTTGTGTGCTATATGCGGTCAGTTGAGTTTGGTTCTCAATCTGGGCTGGTAAGATGATGTCATAGTTGAAGGTGCTGTTAAATCCGGCATTGATGCAACTAATGACCCTGCTATTCCTACTCAGTTTATTTAGTTGCGAATACTGTATTGCTAGCTTCTCCTTGGGTTGCCCTTGTTTGGGGTTGTTTTTCACTTTTGTTTCCACTTATTGCTTGCTTTTCTCTTGCTTTAATTTTTTTTTTTAAAAAAAGATAAATAAATAAATAAAGAATCTTATGGATTAACATTTACTTTTCTCCTGTTCCTATACAAACTAAAAAAAATCATTCCTCCTATTATTACTATTATTTTAAAATTTGAAAGTAATTCCAAATCCAAATTAGTTCAGTTTCCAATTCCCACTAACACAGAAAATGTATTTAAATGATGACCAATTGATTGAATTCCATATTATCGTCAAGAACTAAACTAACCTTGTCAACTGAAAATAAAAAAGGATGCAACTTTACTTTCTAATTCAAAATATTAAATCCTTCCAAGACGAAGAGTTAAAAAAAAATCGATAAATATCTTACAGGATGAGTAGCTCCAATGGAATGCTTTACAGCCTGACCAGTGGCCTTGTTTACCAGAGCAAAACAAGGAAACCCTTCTTCATCCTTCACCCTAGTACTGTACTTCTCATCTTTGTACCAATGCTGGAAACATCACAAAAATCAGACCTATACATATATATATGTATATATATATATATATGTATATGTATATACGAAAACAATACAGTGAGAATGGGGTCAAAAGGGTACCTGAAAATCATCAGAGGGATCAGAAGGAGCGAGAATGACCTTGCCGTCTCTAATGGTGAGGGAGAAATTGGGCTCCGCTTTGGAAAAGACCTTAAAAGTGGGCTTTCCAGAGAGCTCAGAGGAAGGGCCATGATGGGTGTGGTGGTGGACGAAAGAGGGCAAATGGGGTCGACCAAATTGATGACCGCCATCAATTTCAGGCTCAGCGATCGGCGGCTGATCATAATGATGACCGACGTGAAGAACGGTCGTGGAACCATGATCGGGTCGGTGATCGAAGGAATCGAACGGTGGTGGTCGTTGATCGTACGGCGGAGGAAACGACGGGTTCTGGAAGTCCTCCGGACGTGGTGGAGGAGGGTAAGAAGGGTCGTAGGGGCCACGGCCATGGGAGGAGTGGTGAAGGTGGGTCACTCCGGCGGCCGGAGGAGGAATCTGCGGTGGCGGGGGTTGATCGAAGGGGGAGAAGGTTGTTCCAGGAGGGGGGTAGTTTCGTCTTTGTTCATCTTCTTCGTCTTCGTCTCGGCGGTGGTGGTGGTGGTGGTGGTGGTGGGTGTGAGAGTGGTTATGGCCAAATGGGAACTCCATTGTTGGCAAGGATTTCGTCTCGAGAAGTGTCTCTGTGTGTTGTTGTGATTGATGTAGTTGGGTACTTGGTAGAGTATTAGACTAGTAGTTTGACTAAATTTAAAAATAATCATAAGAAAATAGTAATGAATGAAAATGGCCCTTTCAACTTCTCGAGAAAGAAAAATAGGACTACGGATGGATTGCGCGATCATACTAGTCTCAAATTTTTAAATTATTTGGAGCTTCGGTCCTTAAACTTAAAAATTAATCTTTTTTTAGTTAACATCGGAGTAGATTAGAAAGTCGTGCCGATATTTAATTTTACCAATAGTATCAATATCAATATCAATGATAATATTAACGTCGAAAATATTTTAAAAAATTATTAAAATTTATTTTTAAATTTAAAATTTTTAAAGAAAAAGTAGGAAATGTTAAAAATTTTTATTATTTTTTAAATTCTCTTTATATATGTGTATATATACCATAAAATATACATATTTAGTAGAAAAATGATCGAATTTTATTCTATAAAATAATTTTAAAATTAAAATACATATCACACTATTTTATTTAAAACATTTCATACTAATATCTTACAAATTGTAACTAGTTCTAATTTATATTAAAAGTGAATAAAAATCAATGATAATATAGAATTGTTCAAATTCATTCCATACCAAAACAAATTTATATAAGCTTGAAAATTATAAGAGAAACTCCCGTCTTAGTTCAAGCAATATTTCTCCTAAGTTGTTTTGCCTGAGTAATTCTGAAGATGATTATTTATTTGCCACATATATGTTGACCGATTTTGTCTAACAATAGACTCATAAATTGGCTAATTTGAATTTGCCCAACTTGATGAAAAGTTTTGATGGATATGCATGGACATATCAATATTAATTTGAGAAAGAAGTTGAATAAATATTTCATAGCAAAAGAAATTGCCTTCATATTCCACCATAGGATTATAAAAACTGGGAGTATAACCATAAGAACTTTGATCAGTTTACATACTCTCTAATTCGAAACTCATGGAAATAGAATTTTCATTAGTTTGGCTCATTCTTTATTACTCTCTACGTATTTTTCTGAAATTATTTCCCAATTGCCCCAATAATAGGATATTGTCGATGCTATTATTGACATTTCTAAATGTAGATGATATTGTCATGATAATATCTACAAATATCTTGATATTAAGTCATTTTTACATATATTTTACCGTTATTGATATATCCTTGACAATGTCGATCTCTTACAAATATTTTATGGATACACTGGAAAAATATCTTTCTACTTAATATTAAAGTCGACACTTCAAAATACGAATATTATCACAATAATATCGACAAATATCGCGACATTTTAATCTATAGAGTAAAGGAAGAAGATACAGAAATCAAGTAAGTGCTTGGTGGGCATAGGAGTTGTGATTCAAGATTCCAATGTAAGCATTTGTGGTGCTCTAGCAATTAAACTTCGAGGCCATTTCACTGCACATGTTGCTGAATTCTTAGCAATTCGATAAGGAACACTTTTGTAATCCAGCATGGTTTTACGGTCTTAATTGTAGAAAGTGACTCTAAGAATGTAGTTTCAACCATTCAAACTCCTAAGATCTTTTAAATGGAATTTTCAGTTATCTCTGACATCTTAGTCACTTTTGCAAGCGATGGGCAATGTTGTTTGCAACTTTATTCTTAGACTTAGAAATATGGTTGCTCATAACCTAACTAAGTTTAGTTTATCTTCTAGTACGAGTTCAATTTAGATGTATGGAACAACTCCCATGTGTTTCTCTAGATGTAGTTCATATTTCATTAATAATAGAACCCATTTTTCCTCTTAAAAAAAACAACATTACAATAATTGCCCATTTAGCAAAGATATACAAAGAATAGCCATCAAGCTAATACAATTAAATGAGTGATGACAGGGTTAACTACCAATAAATCAAGTACCTTTAAGTTCAAATAATTGAAAGTTTTCAAGCATTTTTATTGGATTGATGTTATTTTGTATTTATGTTGTAAAAAAAATGATTGGGGCTTCATATAAGTTTGGCACAAAAAAGGAAGAGTTCTAAAGCCTTGGAGACGTTCAAATACGTGTTAAGGAGGAATATGGACATTGGAGGTAGTAGCTAAAGTGTCTAGGTGCTGTTAGTAAGCCGAGTTTTGTGTAGAGAGATATACGTCGCGGCACTGAACTTATAGCACCGCGATGCTCGCCCTTTTTCAGCTAAGGGTTGCAGTGCTACATTTAAAGTGCCTCGACTCTCGTGGTTTGCAGAGTATGGTCCTTTTAACTAGTGCCATGGCACTGGTTGTTAAGCACCGCGACACTTCCCCAGGTCAGGAGTCGCATATTTAGCGAGATTTTAAGAAACAATCTCGGCCCTTGATTGCTTCTGAACAGATTGTCCAATTTCTCTCTATCCTATATCATCTGGGTGTCCTATAAATGCACACTTAAGCTTACATAGCAAGGGCGGAGAGTTACAAAGAAGACACACATTTGAGAGCTAAAAAATCCTATAGAGGACAGAGCTTGTAGCTGAAAATTTGGAGAGGATGGTTAAGAGAGGTTCTTAAAGGATTGAGAGCTTCAAGTTCTACCTCCACAAAAGAGTTTTCTCTTCCTCTTTCTCACCCTAATCTTATTTAAATTTTTATATTGTGCTTGATTTATGAATATGTTTAGAATTATGAAATTTTTGTTGAGATTAGCAATAGATTCTTCTATGTTGAACTAATTGTTATATGCTAGGGGAAGGATGTAGCTTATGCTTGATTCTATATCTTGATTTCTAATATACTCTTTGATATTTTTCTAGAATTTATTTATATTATTCCATACATAATGCTTCTCAATTAATTGGCCACTAGTTGAATGATTTAGTTCTAGAATTCGGTACTCGAGAGAGAGAATTTTAGATACAATCATAGGATAATATAACCTAGGATTTTGTAGAGTTTGAGAGAACCTATAATTCTTTTGAAGCTATAATCAAAGAACTATTGAATATAATAAATTCTAAATTTCTAGATCCAAAATAGAGATATTAAAATTAGAATTTAGGACTAATTTCACTCGGCACTTGAGAGAGAAAGAATAGAAATACTTGTAGGTTCTTAGCTTATAACTAGGATTATTTGATTAGAATACAATTAGTAATCAAAGGACGTAGTTGATGATTATGTGAATTCAATCCCCTAGTACATTTATACATAGAGTTTTCATATTTTATTTATTTATTTATATTTGTATTTATTTAATTATAAATTCATTTAGTTTTGTTACCTAGATAAAGTTACGTCACGATAATTTTGGTACTTACCAATAATTTAATATCTAATTTCTCATGTAATCGACAACTCTCTTATTACTTTATTACTTATTTACGACACGTATACTTGTAGTTATTTTACGTATATATATTTCACGTAATAATGAGCAACCTAAAAACTGCAACAATAGAGTTATCAATCTCCCAATTTATAGTTTCTATGTTAAATTAGAGATTACCAATAGAGAATCACCCTTCGAAAGATGAAAGGAAAATTTCATTGAAAAAGCTTTAGACAGCCTAAGCACAATAACTTTCGATCTGCATGATAAAGGTAGGAAAGATGGGACTTTTGGGACATAGCAAATAGGATAGAACCGTTACGATTGCAGCCAACAATAACTATCATCACTTTTCATAGCTATGTCAAAATTCACTTTGACCTAGCCAATAAAAGGAGGTGACCAAGTCACATTTTAAGATAACACAGGTGGGGATAATAAGCCCTCAAAGGGTATGAATAAAGAGGTAGAAACCCTTTTGATATATTTCATAACATCAGGCATACAAAGTCCATGGACAACCTCATTTCTCATCTTCCACACATGGTCGATGGTGATAGAGGCAAACAGAAGAGTCATTACTGTCTAATCCTAGCTCATTCAGGTGCCAAATACAACGAAGCCCTTCTTAATATGAACTAACTAAATTAGTAGATGGGTTGAGATCCTATGGAGAGGTGATCCACTATCTTTGAGCAAAATCACAAAATAGAAACATGTGTTCAGTAGTCTCAGGCTCTTGATTGCATAAGGGCAAGAAGTGGAAGGAATACCGAAGAGTGAGGCTAACTGAGCACGAAGTAGAATAGCGTTCGTAAAAATTACTCTAAATACTTTTTATATTAAATTAAGGGCATATTAGTAATTTTGTACAAGAGTTAATATTCTTTGACCTTCATAAGAAAGATTCAATAAGATTCAATCTTGTTTACTCTTACTTTGAAGATAACAAACATTCGATTTAGTACTAATAGTTTCTAATTAAGTCTATAGTACATTGATTTAAATTCAAGATAAATCTCAAGTAGATATAATCTTCAAGCGGATGCATAAAGAACTAAGCTTGAAGGTGAAAACTTAAGATATAAGACCATGTCTAGTTAGAGTATATGTCATTAGCCTTGTATTTGGTTGCTTATACGACACATTTTATCTATGCGTTGGCTCAAGTATTTTACAAAGAACTTTTCAAAACTTCTCGTACCAAACTTTCGTAAAATGATTTTAGAAGCTTGAAAACATTGTGTCTTTGCATACAGCTAAGTGACCTTTTATAATCTTAAATTTATCCCCATCATCTTGAAAAATGGTTCCAATATTAAAAAGACATGAAAATAGTGCTAAAAGCCTAAATTAAGCTTGCTATTGAAATATGCGTCGACTTGTACAAGTTGCCCCAAATACCCCAAGTCAGAAAAATAATTATTGGGGGTTTTGATAATAAGCACAAGTAATGACTACTTTTTTGGTCGATCGGGACCTTTTTAGGTTTATTGGCACTTTAGGTACAGAGTTAGAAACAACTAATTTTTGCCAAAATCTATAAATATCACAACATTTATTAGTATTTAAGTTTCTAATATAAATTTACTTTGATATCCAATTGCTCTTAGAGTGCCTTTAGTCCGCATTTGCATTCAATTCATTTTTAAATCATCTTGAGTCAATCTTAGAGCATTTGTAGTTGGCACTAGTATGAAAACAATCTAGTTTAGGTGAGATTGTCTCTGAATTCTCAACATTTTTAATTAGGTGTAACATAGTCGAAGTCAATTCTATGGTAAGAAGGTTTGGATGCTATCTAAGAAGATTTCACTCTAAATATAGAAGGGACGATCAAGCTCATAGCTTTGATATAATATTAGAAAGACCAAAGTAAGTTGCCTAGAACTAGAGACATAGGCAAATTGCTGAATTTATAGAACCTCATAAAAATAACATTTTTAATCTCTCTAACAATTTCCTTTTATTTACTTGCATTTATATTATAGCTGTAATTGATGGCTAACCTAAATAATTTTTAAGATTTTCAATATAATGGGATTTTACCAACTAAACCCCTATTTTTTAAATGGTACTATTTTAACTATTGGAAATATCATATAGATGATTATCTTCCCTTAATTTTATATATGGTATATTGTTACTAGAGATATGTTGGGAATATAGCATTATAAAATTTTTAAATCAAAGTACGCAGTTGAAAAAACAAAATAAATTGCCTATTTGGCTAAATTTTCTCGCAGAGGATTCAGTTTTAAAGATATTATACAATCAAAATATAAAGATTGAGAATTATTTTGCTTGCAACCAAGAGTTCTTCCTTCCTACCACCTGTTTTGGTTTGCTATGAAGTATGGGCTCTTATTTAAAATCTCCTATGACAATGAACTGATAATAATCAGTTCTCCTTCACTGGAATCAACTATTTTAGCTCTCTTTCTCTCTTTTCTCTCTCTAAAATTCTCTCTAGATTTTACTAAGGAAATTGCCAAACTAATGAAAGATGTGTGTTTGTCTACTACTCATGCCATCTATTTTCTATAGAGTACTTGGTGAAATCCTATCCAATTAAACACTTTGATTGGAATTATATAGAAGAGAGAGAGAGATCATAATTAGGTATTTTAACTTATAAAATAACCAAGAGAGGAGTCTCATTAAATGGGATTCTAGGAGGCATACCTTAAAAGGGGTCTATGCCCCACTTAGGATATAAAGGAACCTTCTTCCTCAATTGTGTAAGACAAGAACCTAGTAGTTGCACCCTTGTTGTCTTATTTCAAGCATCCTAATTCTTATCTATGGGGAGCTTTTCGGCCATTTTAATTTAAACTCTAATGTATTGGGTCTAGTTCAAATTAACTCATAATTAATTGAATAAAATATATTTCTAGCTCACTTAATTAAAGACTTATTACTATGGTGTTAAACAAAATGACAACTTAATTAAGCTCATGTACAATAAATAAGTGGATATGTAATTGGAGAGTGATAAAATTATGGGTAAATGACATAAAAACACCGTACTGTTTAACTTTTTAAAAAAAATAATATGACATTTGTCTTTCGCAAAATAATATTCTGAGAATTTAAAGTTTTGCAAATGTCTATCCTACCAAATAATTTGAATAGTGAGAAGATCGGTTTACCTCTCTTTAATTGATTTTTTATTAGTTTCTTTTTTATTTTCAATTAAAAATGAAAACTCAAATCGTAAATGCAATTTCTTTTTTTTTTTAAACACAGATCTAATCCATTCTCCTTCGTCCCTTCCCTTCCCTCCTTCTCCTCCTCATCCTCTGCAACCAACTCCAACCTGATATACCAAACTAATATCACAGTTTCACCAAGCCCTCCTATCTCATTTTCCCAAAAACCACACTTACGAAGGTGTGTGTTCACGGGAGGTTCGGTCATAGCTAGGGTCTTCTTCAACTTCATGATTTAGCACATATTTAAAGGGTGGTGGCTCCAAAAAAAAACTATATTTCTATCATATAGTCTTTGTTGATGGAGGTTTTATCAACAATAAATTTATAAATAATTAAGAGATGTGGCCTGTGTGAATTGAAGTAGTAATCAAAGCAAATAAGGAGAGAGAGATTTATAGTGGTTCAGCCCCAAAAAAGATGAGCCTACGTCCACTGTTTTCTCACTATAATGATGAACACTCAAGGTTACAATACTGAAAAGCTGTTTGCTAAAGACTTAGACTACCCAAAGTTTGGAAT
>JXTB01000100.1:716082-764036 GCA_002914805.1 Parasponia andersonii | reverse complement strand
GCGGCCTGAAATTGCCTTAAGAACGCCGTCTGCAATTGTTGCCAGGATGAAATCGAACTGGGTTTGAGTCCTTGAAACCACTTCTTTGCCGCTCCGGAGAGGGTTACAGCGAAACATCTGCAGCAAGCATGATCACTAACCCGATGAAGCTCCATCAGGTCGCTGAAGTGATCCATATGGTACTGAGGATCAGTCTTTCCATCAAAAGTATTGATGGTGGGAAGTCTGAATCCGGTAGGAAGGGCTGCAGCTCGAACCTCCTCGCTGAATGGTGACTGGCGATACCCATCAGCGAGCTCGTCGTCCCAGCCAGTAAGTGCATCTAATGCGATCCGTAAATTGTGAACGTCGACGTTCAGAGGGAAAGCATCATTCCTTACTGGTGGTATGAGCGACCTTTGTTCGTTATCTTGTTTCGCAGCGGGCTGGTCTGGTAGGGTCTCCTGCGTCCTATGAGAGGAATCCAGTGGCATAGTGCGACGAGACCGGCTGTAGTCGCTATGATGTGATATAGATCGATCATGGTCACGTCGTCGCTCCAAGTACTGCCTTAGGTCAGTAGGATCTTGTCTCGACTCCCTGCTGATTCTTTCGAAGACACTTCTCGAAGATCGTCCCTATTCGCTGCTCAAGCGATCCTGGTTGTTGTTGGATTTACGAGAAGGTTGTGTACGACCACAGTTCGTACTCGAACTCTCCGTACGAGACTCTAGAGGCAAGTCTGCAACCTTGCCTTTCCCTTTGGAGGTGCGTTCTTCATGACGCTCCTGCTGAGTTCTTGGTTGGTCGCGTCTTCTCGTCTCGAGAATCTGTATTCCCTTCGCAGGTAATTGAGCAGGACGTTCTTTGGGACGTTCATGTTGTGGTGGAGTCACCATCTGCCCTTCAGCAAGTCGTCGCAGAGTGTCGTTAATCTGGTTAGTGACTTGCTGAAGGTTCACGAGCGTTTCCTCCATGCGATCCTGTCTTCGAGATAGGTTCTCTGTTGCCGTCATAGTAGGCTGTTCCGGAGCGGGGTTTGCCTGTGTAGCAGCAGTACTCTGAGGTTGATTTTAGCTAGTCCCGGCGGCTCTGGTAGTGTTTCTGGTATTTGCCATTATCGAAAAGGTGGAATTTGACAAATATTTCTGCCGGAATAGCCCTCCTTCTAGTGCCAATTATTGATGGAGGTTTTATCAACAATAAATTTATAAATAATTAAGAGATGTGGCTTGTGTGAATTTGAAGTAGTAATCAAAGCAAATAAGGAGAGAGGGATTTATAGTGGTTCAGCCCCAAAAAAGATGAGCCTACGTCTACTGTTTTCTCACTATAATGATGAATACTCAAGGTTACAATACTGAAAAGCTGTTTGCTAAAGACTTATACTACCCAAAGTTTGGAATACTCTAAGCGTGTATATGCTCTGACTTCTACTCTCTGTCACTTGTTTTTGCCCAGAACTTGATGATCTTCTTCGGAACATAGAGTCCCCTTTATATAGATCATAGTGACCTTATGTCCCTAGGTTCCTTATGTCTCTAGGATCCTAATTGTATAAACGAGTAACTATACAATTGGGTAACATAAATTAAGTAACAATATAATTGGATAACTACTCAAAAAGGATAACTAGTTAATCGCAAATATGAGTCTTCAGTTTCCCTTTCCTTGTAGGTTTCTTCCACAGCATTTACTTGTTTCCCTCTTCTTGTAGGTTTCCTTTATAGTATTTGCGTGTTTCCCTCTTCTTATAGGTTTCCTGTTTGTTAAGGAAAACTGCACGGAGAAGGTCGTACAAAAACCTGCGGAAGAGGTCGCATATATCCTTCACGGAGGAGGTCGCATAAAATTCTTATGCGACCTTAGGATTTTAGACCGCACAACACTATGTATCTAATTTCGATGAAATTCATGTAAAGAGAATTTATTTTTTTGGAGCATTAAATGCATCTCACAATTGATTCCTCCAAATGCATCTCACAATAGATTCGGAGGAATCTATTAATATTTGTGGAGTTATCTTCTATATTGGTGTATATATATATAGATTATTTAATTGGTTTCATATAAATATGATACATGAATTATATATAGATATATATATGTGTGAATTAAAAATATTAAAAGCAAACTATGGAATTTGATGTCTTCTTAGCAAGAGAAACTTTTTTCAATGGAAGATAAAGAGATCTTATTAAAAATTGTGGTTCAATTAGTATTAATATATTCTATAATTGTATTCCGCCTATTTTCAACATTTTGCAAACAGTTGAAGTCTCAAATGACAAATTTATGGTGGGTCTTTTCAGAAAAAAGTCAGAAAATTCATTGAAAAAATTAGGAATTTATATATGAATCTAAATTTGATAGAGGAACGAGATTTCATTTTTTAATGAATTTTAATCAAGTTCTTCTTGCTAAACAAGTATGACGTCTGCTACTTTAATCACGCACACTTGTTGGTCAAATATATAAGGCTCGCTATTTCTCTCACAATAATTTCTCTGAAGCACTTTTTAAATAATCTCCTTCACTTACTTAGAGGAGTATTATATGCAGTAGGGAGTTATTGTAGGAAGGGCTATGATGGAGAGTAAGTGATGGGAATTCTATTCGATGTTTTTAGACCTATGGATTTCAAGTATCACTCTCTTCAAATCTATGTATTCCGTTTACTATGACGAAGAGTTGTGTGCATCTTCTTTTACCACAAGTGATCAGCAACGTAATACTGGTAAACTGCAATAACTTTTGATGTTGATAAGGTTTTTTTTTAAATCAAAACTCATCTTTCCTCTTAGATTTGATTTATATTAATTTTGTCTTACTTTTTTATATATATTAACTTTGGAATTACTAGAAATCTATATCTCAATTACTTAATTACTAGTAAAATTATAACAAAATTAAAGTTCAGTACGTAGTTAAAAACTAAAAGTATAGATCTGTCTGTAATTTTATCTAATTATTATAACTATAGGAAGTTATAATTTTTCAATCTACTGAAACAATTCCTTAGTGTTCATTTGTATGATCACTTTTTAATATTGAAAGTCAAACAGAAATTGTATTGAAAAAAACTAACTCAAAAATAGCTCATTAAATGCCTTTACAAAATATAAGAAACTATGTTATTTCATATGCCTAGTGTAAGTTGAGTCTGTAATTCGCGTTTTTAAAATATATATTTTATCAATTTATGAGTTTTTAGTATTTACTTTCTTTAAATCCTATTTCTATAACTTATGTTACATCTATTATATTGGATATTTATGAGTTTTATTATAAATTTTTTATTCTATTTTTCTATCTAATATTGTTAGATACTCCCATTCTATTGAGTATGAGACCATGAATGAATAGTTTAATTTGGCATTATGTGACTATCGGAATTTATTTAATACACTCAGATTATTGGTTGGCTAATTTGAAAACAAAAAAGAATTCTACTTCAGAATCAGTTAGAACGCATAATTGGTGGAGGAAATTTTGGATACTAAAGTTACCTAATAAGGTTAAGATTTATATTTAGCGTGTTTATTATGATGCTTTACTAACGTTTGTGGCCCTTTGTCAGAGAAAAATAATTCAGTCACTATATTGTAGTTCTTGTTCCTCATCTTAGGAATCTATTACTCACGTTTTAATCAGCTATAAATTCACTAAATCAGTTTGGAGGGCCTCTAAGTTTGAACTCAAATTCAAATTTCTATTTCATCTAATTATGATTGATATTATTCATTCATATTATATTTCTTTACTGTCTAAGGAATTGAAATTGTTTTTATGTTTACTCTGGAGCATTTCGACTGAGAAGAATAACAAAATACATGGTTCTAAAACAAAACCACCTGATATTGTAGTCAATTGGACTACGAAAGACTAAGATGAGTTCAAAAGAGTTAGGAACAATGTTCATAATAAAAATGGCCCTTTAGAATCACGAAGGAGGGAGACCAAGATGGCCGCTTCAAGATGAATGTGAATGTGGATGCAACTATTAATGCTCAGTCAAGTTCAGTGGGTGTTGGTGTTATTATTCACAATGTAAAAGGCAAAGTTATGGCAACGTTGGCCAAAAAAAATGACTAACACATTATCACTAAAGAAGGCCGAAGCAAAATCCCTGACGATTTCTTTCCTATATAAATTAGATATATTGGCTTAAATTTCTAATTCTGAAGTTAGATACATTGACAGTAATACAAATTCTTAGTAATGACTCAAATTATTATTCTAAATTTAGTGACTTGCAATTAGATTTGTTTAACTTTTTTTTTGTGTCATAATTAAATATGTATTTCGTAAAACTAATAAAATTGGACGTATTTTAGCTAGATTTGTTCTATAAGTAAAAATGAGTTTATTTAGTCGTAAGAATTTCCGAGAATTTGTTATTATGAAATATTCTGCTAATTTATAATAACATATTGGATTGATTAAAAAAAAAAAAAAAAAAGGGAGAGAACGTTGGAATTTCCGCCCTCTCTCTCTTACTCTCCCTACAAAACCCATTTTCAAACCAAATCGCGAACATATATATTTTAAAAAAAAAAAAGGGCCGACCAAACTCGCCTCGTTGTTGCCGTCCCCCCACGCCATCTAATGCTCATTCTCCATTAACGGAAGAAAAAAACAAACGGTACTACTCTGCTCCTTCTTTCCTCTCCATTCCTTCAAACTTCGAACAACAATGGGGGCCGTAGCCTTCTCTAGCTCGCTTCTCTTTCATGCTCCCACCACTTCTCCCCCATTTCTCTCCTCACCTCGCCTAAACTTTCTCTCTCCTTCTCTGCTCTCTCTTCCCAATTCCGGATCCCAATCTGTACTGATGACCCATCTGAAGAAAAACAATAAGAAAGAGAGTCTTTCCACTCATTTTACTGCGTATTCTTCTTCCGGTGATGCTGCAAAGTATCATTCGTGTGAAGAAACTCCCATTGAATTGAGTAATGGATTTCGATTCTCCATAATGGGTTTTGTTCTGTTCTTGGTTTTGTCTTCTTGTTTTTGGATTTTGAATGGTATTCATGTGTTTTTATAGGATACGCAGCGTTTCCCACTGTTATCGACATAAACCAGATTCGTAACATTTTGCCTCACAGGTGAGTGCGTTTATCTCAATGAAATTTGGGTTTTTTTTTTTTAAGGATTAAAAAAAAAATTAAAATCACAAAAACCCAAGCTTGGTATTAGCAAGGTTTTACCATTTTTGTTTTGGGAAAGAGTTGCAAAATGGGTTCTGTAGCTAATCAAGGTTGGTCGTTTTTCTTGTTTTGTTGCCGTTTAGGTTCCCGTTTCTTCTAGTTGATAGAGTGATTGAATACAATCCTGGAGTTTCAGCTGTTGCGATCAAGAACGTTACAATAAACGACAACTTTTTTCCGGGGCATTTTCCTGAGAGGCCTATTATGCCCGGTGTTCTCATGGTTGAGGTAGCTGATCTGCATTATTCTTTTGTTTTAGAACTTAGTTATTCGATCTTTAAACATTGACGCTTCTAGTATCTGGCTTATTTTTCTGCTCAATTATAACAATATCTTGCTTGAATGTTTAGCTACTTTTAGTTACTTGTAGATTGCTCAAAATTTTGTATGACAGTAATACACATTAATCCGATCCATCATTGACTTTTGTTGTGCCTGATTATTTGATGAAGCCGCATGTTTCCTTTGTTCTGTCTTTATATATTTACATCTAGTGATTTATGGATCGGGAAGTTTCTTTTGTAGACCATTCTTTGGTTATTTATTCCCATGAACATCAAGTGATCATAGGCATTTCTTCACATTACCTTTCTTTAGAATCTTATTTGATTTTGCTTTGCAGTTCATAGTAGCCTGTCTCCAAGAGATGTGATGTCGTACTGTTGGTTATGCCTGATTTAAGACGACATATAACATATTGATGTAGCAGTAGAAAGAGAGAGAGAGAAGAAAGAAGAGGAAGAAGAGAGAAAGAGGGATTTAGAGAGAGAGAGAGAGAGAGTTCTAGAGAGAGATTAACTGAACTGTTGTATTTCATAAATAAAGTCTGAATTACAACGAGACTAGAGGAGCTTATTTATAGATAAGAATAGAACACAAAGTAGAAAAGTAGACTAGAGCAAGCAATTGACATAAGCAGGAAACTAGAAACTAATTACTTAAAATTAAAATAAACTTAATAAAATAAATAAAATAGCATATGCCTAGTTTCTATATTTACATCTACTATAAGTGCGTAAATTATTTCTAGAAGCTTCATCACATATATTTCACAGTGGCAAATCGGTTTTGAGGGTGAATATTTTTTCATTTAAAAAAACATTTTTCTGTTTTTCCCTTTTTAAGCAGTATAATTTGAGTTACAAAGAAATTACTCACATTTTCTTCTAGCATAAAAGCAGAATTATGGTTCTGGTGCAACTTCCTTTTATCAATTTGAAAACTTGAAACTTCCCATGGATTTTTTTTTTTTTTTCCCTTACCTCTCCCATATTTTAAGAAATGGAATAGGTAGACCTCACTGTTATTAGAATCCAATCAAACAGAGGAAGCTCAACAGAAAGTACTTGGTCATTTTATGAGGAAAAGCTTTTAGCTCCAAGAGGAGATGAGAGATATCCAGTGAAATTATAGTTAATGAGAAGTTCTTATAATACTGCTCAACATACATTATACTCTCTCTCAGCAATTGATGATTGAAATGTGACTAACAGAACACCAAAAGAAACGGCCAAGTACGGCTTTAGTAGAAGAATAGTAAGAAGAGAATGGGAAGAAAAGTTTCTGACTCCAGCAATGATTAAATCGATTTACTAAAAATAATTTGTTTTCTCGAAAGCATTTATTTTTAGTTAATTCGTCTTAGGCTAAAAATGCCATCAAATAATTGTCGACAAAGCCGAACAGGCTAGTAAAATTAGCTTCTTAAATGGGACTGCAAGTCAGTGCGTAGCAGTGGTGAAAATCTTATGATAACAACATTAGCAGGTGTAAAAACAAAACAAAATTATTGATGAAAGTCAAATTCAGACATCCAGACCCTTTACACCATGCAGTTCCGATATTATGAATTTAAAGTTGCTTGTTTGTTGTGTACGGAGTAATGGTGGCCCGTTATGCTATAGCATGTAAGGCTTTGCCTTATTGTCAAAAGAGAACTCTTCCGTGTTACAGCTTGGATTCTCAAGAGAATGCAATTTCTGTTGTACTGTAGATTATAATACCTTGGTTTATCTATCTGCATTATTAACAGAACATTAGATGTTGCAAATAATAGGAAATCGCTTCATACTAGTACCTTTCTTGTTGTTTATATTTGAACTAATTAGTAATGAAATGCCAATTTTTGTTGGATCTAGGCAATGGCACAGGTTGGTGGTTTGGTAATGCTGCAACCGGAAGTGGGAGGTTCCCGGGAGAACTTCTTTTTTGCTGGAATCGACAAAGTCAGATTCCGGAAACCTGTGATTGCTGGCGACACGTTAGTCATGAGAATGACGCTCATCAAGTTGCAAAAACGCTTTGGAATAGCTAAAATGGAAGGAAAGGCATATGTTGGAGGGGAAGTTGTATGTGAGGGTGAGTTTTTGATGGCCACAGGTAGCGAATGACCTTAAGTTTTGCCGTTAATTCGTGGATGCTAGTGCTTAATTCTGCTAATTTCCGTTCTACCTCTCTTTTTTCTTTGTCCCCCCAAATGTAAACCCTGTAGCGAATTTTTACTATTTACCATTTGAGTTGAGTAAGATTGAATTTTAATCAGAACAGTTATTCCCTGGCATTGGCATTCTTTTGGGGGTTTTATTCATAAAATGACAATCCCTATTCCTACTTCTATTGGAAGTTATTTCATCTTACTTAGGATTAGAGATTTTCATGGCTAAATTTTGCACATGATTTAAATATCTAAAAGTTCACTATGCAGTGAGTGAGCATATTGTACCATTTAATTGTTCGCCTTTTTTTTTTTGGGGGGGGGCTGTTTCCACGTCGGAGAATATTAGCATCAGACGTGGCTGAGAAGTCCAAGACACGTGGGTCTCATGTCAATGCATGACTAGTATTCTCAAGCCCGAAGCGAGCAGTTCTCTTCCACGTTAGTATGCTTCACCTTTTCGCCTTCTCATTATTTCCGCAAACTTGGTTAGAATTCGAGAAATGCACTTTATTCATTGTTTCCTCGTGGCTACTAAACCTTTTCACTTTCATGTAAAGCAGCTGAGTAGTGATTAGTTAATAGTAATTCACAGTTCATGGGGTTGAGATGGGAACCATAGAAAAAGGGAGTTTCTACTAAAGGGTAGGGGAAAAAAATAAATAAAGTCCTACTAATCGTAAAGGTTTATGATAAAACAGTGCTCCCTTACAAGTAAAAATGCTTTGAAGGAACTTCATTCAATGTCGATACAAATTGTCGAAGGAACTTTACATGCTAATATGTCATATTTTTCAGACTTTAATAAGGCCTAAAGTACCATTGCCATTTGTAAAACTCAACGACATGGTGTTTCAGCAACCGATTATTTGAGGATAGCGTTTATGTTGGGTAGGTAACACTAACCAAAGTCCTACATATTCTTATTCTTGTGTGTTCTTGCAAGAATTATGTGTTTTAGAACATTAGTTCCTATCGTATTTATCTCATACCAATATGCTAATCTGACGAAATGTGATAAGATTTTTCTCTTTTTTTTTTTTTCTTTTTCTTTTGAAAGTTAAAAAACATTCACTATTAGTTCCTATCTTTGCAATTGAACAAATAATTCAGGGACAATACTGCAATTACCCTTATTAAAGTACTGAAGAGTTTCCTATTTCAGATCATAGCAATGTAGGGGAAGGGCAGGTTAAGGTTAGGAACTCAAAGATAAAAATAAAAAATAAAAAATAAAGATTTTTTTTTTTTTTCTGTTAACTGTTTGTGCTTGGTCTTATACTATGGAGTATCTTAATACACCATTGAATTATTATAAGTTTCCACCTTGTTCCTTAAATCACTAATATTGTCATTTAGTTAGGCAAATAGATATATCATTATATTAATTTCAGCTCCAAATTCAACAAACACTCTAAAATTACCGCACTTGCCTTTTTCCCTCTGTTTGTATGAATGATAATTAGTGGTTTTAAGAAAGTTTATTTTTTAAATAATTTGGGTGGCATATTGAGACATTACTTATAATTGAGGGCAAGCATTTGAAAAAAAAAAAAAATGGTTCAAAATACCTCCAAAATTTTGGCAGGTTGGATGGCGGATGGGTTGACATCCATTTGCACTTACAAACAAAAAGTTACAAACAATGTATAGGAGAGATCGGAATATAGTATAGGAAACTGAAGAAATTAGAACCTTGTAACATGACATATAGAATTAACAAGTGAGAAGCAGTAATTAACGCAAATCTCCATAAAGTTCATTAAAAATAAGAATACTACGTATTAAATTTGAATAGCAGTGTGTGTGAACGGATTTTTGATCACCTGATAAGAAATAGGTCAAAAATTTATGTATTTAATATAGAATTTGAATCATATTCTATAAGTTCAGAAATATTTTTTATACAGAGAGTTGATCTGTTTATTTTATCAGTTTTCTATATAAAAGTTATTTTTAAATTTGTAGAATAGAATTATTTCTAAATTTGCAGAATAAAATTTAAATCCTATAACAAATCTGTCTTTAATTTTTTAAATACAAAACTTAATACCGGTACCATCGTGTTAAATTCTTTTAGAAGAAGACAGTTGTCAAATGAAATTATGAAAACAGAACCTTAATTTCTCTCTCAACTGCTTACAAATAAAAGTTAGTACTATCTCATAAAGCCTTCATCACATATTCTAGAGCATTGTTTGGAATCTGACCACAAGGTTTTTTCCTTTTTTGTCTCGTTTTCCTCGAACGTTTGCACCACAAGTTGCAACTCATTAAGACGATACCATGTTCAGTTTAAGACATCCATTTCTTCACTTTTGGAAACGTAATTCCATTAGTTGATGAAATTGAATTTCCGAAAAATGGAGGATAGCTGTGCGTAAATTTACAACAAAACAATAAAATGCTATTTTGATTAGAAGATCTTTTCATTCTAAAATTCATTCCATTGAACCAAATATGAAATTCTAATTTCCATTCAAATTACAAAATTCATCAAAATAATAGAACATCATTTCTATTCTTTTTTTTTTTTATTACATTCTATTATGATTTTCATTAATGATCTAATTCTAATCAATTAGAGTCACAATTTATTGAATTTGTAACTAGTTTTCGAAAACACACCAAATTTGCACCAAAGATGACCAAAGTAGTTGTAAAGAATATTGCCTCAGTGAACAATGAATTTTCTTCCCAAAGAAAAAAAAAAAGACTATGAATAGAAGTAGAACACTAATTTTTTGCACCAATTTACCACACTGACCTATGGCATTGTTTTATTTATTGTCATATTTACAAATTCATAATGACCTATAAAGAAAGTTTCCAATATAATGAAAGTTTGTTTGTTTTTTTAATACGAAATTAGGAAACAACTTTTATTGGGCCACACAAATTAGAAAATCCTAATAGTTTCCTAATTTTATTTTTCATACAATTTAAATAGTGAGGAAATGATTATTTATACTTGATAATTTTGAAAAACAAAACTAACTACTCATTTATGTGTAAAGACATTTTAATAAATGTCTAAGTTTGATTCCTATTTCCAAATTTGTAAATTACTAGTTAGTAAGTATGTAAATAATATGCGACATAAATGCCACTATTCACCAATTCATCTACCAAATTTGGACTTTCATGATACCATGTGATAATTACTTATCGATTAGTTAAATTAAAAATAAATTAGTACACTTAATTTCCAAAAAAACTAATTAACTACACAAGTTTGTTATTGGTACCATAATATTTCTCAAAATTCAATCAATCTATAGATATTTAGCACAAATAATTTACAAGCCAAGGGCACCAAGAGGGGTCTTCCCTTGACCAGCCTCAAAGTAGAAAATGAGCATGGCCAACATGGCTATCCTTGCATGCTTAATCTCCGCCAACTTCAGTCTCTCCAATTTCTCCACGTCCGGGATGTAGACACCGTCCTTGATCGTTCCGGCGAGTCCGAGCGGGTCGAAGAACTTGCCGCCTGGGTATCCCTGGTCGCCGGTTGCGTTGGCGAAGTTCTCGGCGGTCCTCGACCATGGCGTCGCCCACTCCACCGACTGCGACTCCGGGTTGAAGAAGTCGACCCACCTCTTGCTCTCGACCCAACCCATTAGAAGGAGCTGGGTCCCGAGCAGAGATCCGAATGAGAATGGGGCTATGGCACCTGGGTCGGCTCCGGCCTCGAACCATGGAATGCCGCTCCACGCTTGGCCGACGAAGATTCCAACAACTGCTGCCATTGCCCATCGTCCATGGATGAGCTCAGCTTCTCTGTACCACTTGAGGAACGCTGGGTCCTTACCCAGTCCCAAAGGGTCGAAACCGTAGTCACCTGGGAGCCTGTGAAGAGAAGAAAAAGTAATTTGTTAGTCTCGCTCTTAAGATGTTTGATGAAATGCCGCAGAAGAGATCTCTTAAGGTGTTTGATCAAATGTAGGCGTAAGGTGTTCAATGAAATGCAAGAGTAGAGAAATTTTAGTTGAATTTGGAGTACTTGGATTTTGGTTTTGAGGTGTTAGATGAGATGTTGAAGAGAGATTGTAAGAAGGGACTTACGAGCCATCGAGCCACTCGGGGTCGATGAAGTTGCCGCCGCCCTTAACGGCTGGAATCCATGATTTCTTTGGAGCAACTGCAGCCGCGACTATCAGCCTCCTTGGAGAAACAGAGGAATTTCCGGCTCTGGCTCTGGCTCCGGCAGAGAACAAAGCCTGGCTGCGGCTTCTTTTCTTCCCTCCGCACAAGAAGGACGATCCCAAACCGTTTAGAACCGCACCGGAAGTCGCTGCCATATTTTCGCCGAATTCGACTACAGAGAGAGGCAAAAGAGTTGGATTGGTTTAGGGTCTGGAGTATGGGAAGTTCGGTCTCTTTGTAACGCAGAAAAGAGAAAACAGAGAAGTGGGTGTTTTATCCTTATGTGGGGAACGAAATCTAAAGAGAGGATTTGGAAGGAGCCAAGTCGGATAATGAAATCTGGAGACGAAATCTGGGATAGATTTCGGACCAATGGGAACTCAGAGCTCCATTCCCATCCTCATATTGCTTTCAACCACGTGGACCATAAATTTTAGTTCTCTTTGTTAAAGAAAATCAAAATAAAATTAAAAAAAAAATTGTGGTTTGGAAAAATTATCCACTATACCATAAGATTTTTTAAAGAAAAAAACACGACTGAGATGTAAAGTTTAATATCGTTATGAATGTAGAAATGTTTTTAACTCAGCTAGTTAAACGGGTTCATGTTTTATAACAGAGTATGAAATTCGTATGATTAGAAATTATCCTTTAGTACTAAGTATGATTGGCGAAACTTTGGTTATTGACACTCATTTCAAAATGAGTTGGGAAATTTATAGAATCGGTATATAAAACAAAGTGAGGCCCATAACATTACTATGACATTGGCGAAAAATTTTCGACGCTAGTCCTAATCTCCTGTCTTTCTCTGTTTCTTTTCCTTTTGTGAAAAAATGAATCTTAGTTTCACTATGCCTTCCACATTTAATGAAGAGAAGAAGTTGTGACCCCAAATGAGTAGGAGCACAATGTAAGAAGGTTTTTTCTGGTCTTCTGTGATTCCACAAGTTTTTTGAGAATTAGTTGATATTTATGAAGTGAAAAGGATAAGAGCAATTTTCAAATTAATGTGCTAATTTAAAGTTTCAAATAAAGTGCCTAATTAATGATTAATCAAATGTTCATTAGTCAAAACAATTAATAGAGAGTAATTTTGACTACTGAAAAAGCTCCGTAACTTAGTAATTATATCTACATGAGCTAACATGTCATGCAACCTACGAAATAGTCTTATCTATTACACAGTAATGCATATATATAAGCCACAAAATAAGCTATTTAGCTTTAAGAAACTTGTACCAGTAATTCTTCCAAGACTTATATCGTGGACATTTTTACATGTCAATGGGACGACATTGTATGATTGTTGTTGATGGATGTTTTGTTAACAATAATTTTGAGATTTTAGCTTGTGTATGAAACAAATTAGATAATAAAAGAAAATAAAGAAATGCGAATTTTATAATAGTTCAACCTTAGAAAAAATGACCTTATATTTATTATTTTTCGTTATTTTTTAGAGAATTATAAGAATTTCTCTGAGTCTCAAGGCGAGAATAAATAGAGAATTACAAAAAAAATATATAATGAAATAATTGTAAGATGAAAAATACTGAAACTGAGTCCTCTTTAAATAGATGATGGTGACTTAATATTTCTCAATTATGAAAACGGAAAAGTACATAATCAGAAAATACAATTTCGGATAACAACACAGAATTGGATAATAACTAATGAATGGATTGTTTGATCTCTACTCAAGAAGCTCGTTTTATTTTTCTTTTTTTTTTTTTGCAGATTATCTATTTGAAGAGGCTTGATCTAGTTTCCTTTCACCATCAATTCAAATAGCATATTATCTATTACGAGAAAATCGCACTAATTGTTGTTACTAATATGCGACCTGGTGCATTCTCCTTATAGCTATTGGCTTTCGTTTCCTGGTTAACCAATGTCGTAGATTCAAGATCACACAATAATAATCTTTACAACATCAAACTTGTTGTGCAATAGCTTTTAGATGGTCGAATGGCCAAACTAAGATAATTCAAAAAGGCCTGGTCGCAACCTATTAAATTCGAGCCGAAGATATTTAGAGCAATATCTAATCAATACAGAATTTGGTGATTATTTGGCACAAAATCTTGTGGTTTTGTTGCAAAATTTTTGTCAATTCAAAATGAAGATAATAAAGGTCAATTACACAGATTCAAGGAATATATCTAAGAATTGTTTATGTATTTTGAAAGATATTCCTTCTACCATCCATGGGATTATTTATAAATCCTATGGACGACGGCAGCTTTAGCTATATTGTGGACTATATGGCTCGAACGAAATAGAAGGATTTTTGATGAAGCCGAAGAATATTTGGATTCTTTATGGGATAGGATTAGAATTTGGGTAGCTATTTGGTTACACGATTTAAATATTTTAGTAGTTTTTCATTATCTGATATGATCAGGAGATTGTTGTAAGTATTTGTTATTTGTCTTCGAGGGAGGATTTCTTATCCACCCTTTCTTGTATTATTCCTTCTTTTTATTACAATTCTTGTATTTTTTTTCAAAAAAAATATTTGTTCAAATTCAAATAATTGTAATTATGGATAAAAAATCCTCCCCTAAAGTTATAAATAGAGAGCTTTAGGATCAATAAGGGCATCTGACTCTTGTTAACACACAAATTATAATCTACGTGACTACAGTAAACGTAGGCTTTAGTTCAAGAAAGCTAAACCACTACAAATATCGGTATCATTTTTAGCTTTAATTTTCGTTTTATCTGCTATATAGTTAAACTAGTCTTTAGTGTCAACAAAACTCATAAGTTTTTATTACCATATACCATCTCGATACAATCCTAGGTTTCTTTATAGTCAATCTCCTTCTTTTGTGCATAGCCCTTGACTTCTAACTATCATTGAAAGCATCTTTTCCATCCACTTCATCTAGAGATCCATCGCTTGTCGCCATTTCTCTTCGTTAAATCTTACTAATTACATCTTTGTATCTCAATGGATCATCCATGTTGTGATCGGTTATAGCAAACATTTACTTTGAATCTTATGTAGTGTAGATGTTGTCTCAAAATTCTACTACCATATGACATTGCACTTTTTCTTTTGGAACTTGATATGTGGTCATCGATAGATGTATCAAAAATGTTCATTAGTTCTGGACTGATTTAACCAGATTGTAACTCCTTAAGTATTACACTACTTCAAGGTTTAATTTCTCTCATATAGTTTTGTACTTCAAGGTTTAATGTCTCATATAGTTTTGTTCAAAAAAGGTTGTATTTGTCGGTACAAATACTTTTCTATCAATTGGACTATAGAAAATACCTCTTCTTGCGCCTTTGAGGTAGGCTACAAATAAGTAAACTTTCTGCCCTTACTTTTAAGCATGTGTGCTTTGCACTCCCCCGTAAACGAATATATCCTAAATTGGGTTGTATATCATAAACTAGGTTTATAACCCGGCCACAACTATAAGGGTATCTTAGATATAAACTTAGATAGAACTACATTAAGAATATACATTGTAGTCTAATACATATCCCCAAAAAGATAAGTGCATTGTTGAATAGCTGAACATTATAGTGTAGAAAGTTGGGATAGTTTCTCATGCACAATTAGATAAACATTGAATTCCGAGTCAAAGTATTCACCTCCTCAATTTGATCGAAGAGTCTTTAATAATTTGCTTTATTATTTTTCAACTTTAACGTAGAATCCTTTGAACTCTTCAAAAATTTTACATTAAATGAACAAATCTATATCTAGTGTAATCGTCAATAAATGTGATGAAAGAAACACGGTAAACAATGATAATCTAAAGGGTTAATATCTAGTAGTGATTCTTGAATTATACTCTCTGTATCACTTTAGTACTTTGAATTTTAACTTTTATACTATTAACCTCTATATTATACAATCGTTACATCAATATAATTAAGTACTATTTATTTTTCTAAGTCGGAATTTTATTCTCGATCGTAGTTATCAAATTGTAACTTTACACATGACTTATTTCTATTAAAATAATTATTAAAAAATGATCGTTGCTGTAATAATTACAAAAGTCTTAATTATATACAATAACGTTTAGAGTCTTATTATTGACTCTTATTATTAAATTTTGTGTTTTGTAAAGACTAATTTTTGTTAAATATTTAATAATTTATGATAAAAAAATAATTGTTACAATAATTATATAACTTAAGGACTAATATTTGTGTATATTGAAAATGAATGATTAAGTGGCTATTCATGTTCCCTAATCTAAATAATGTGGCATGTAACACTTATTTTTTGTGGTGGATATAAAGTAGTTTCTCTATTTTTTTTTTCTCCCTAAGAGTGGGGTAGATCCCACTGAACAAAGTTAACTCTCCAGTAACTCTTCCACTAATACAAGTTAAATGGATAGAAACAAGAATCAGCTCCTCCATCGGTTCCTCTTTCCACTCGAGAATCGGGCCATCGGGACTCCTTTCACCCCCGGGTTCCATGGCCGCTATCGGAACACAAATTGGCCGGTAAACGGAATTACTTTTCGGTTGAAGTTTTTAAAATATAAAACAAAACAAAATTAATTTTCTTAACTAGAAAAGATTTTTTTTTGTTTTTGTTTTATTTCTTAAAAAAAATTATTGAGAGAAATAAAAAGCCTTTTTATCCTTTTGTTTTACTCTCCTCCCATTTGAGGAATTTTGGAATTTTCTAATGCCAGAAAAATCGAAAGAAAAGCCAAAGAAAAATAATATGAAGAAATAAGGAAACAAAAATGGCGGAATTCTGCCCTTACCCTCTCAGACCTTGGCGACCTTTGAGCTCTCTCTTCGTTCCTTCCCGCGTTGTCTTATCCAAACCTTATCACCATTTCAGCTATTCAATTCGAACCCTAAAACGACGGACAAGATTTCGGATTCTATCCAAATTGGAATCGGACTCCAGCTCTTCTTCTTCGGATTTCGGCCTTCTCTCAGCTGCAGGTACGCTGATTTTTCCTGTTTGTTTCTCGGGAAAAAGATTTATATGAATTAGGAAAGTTAGCTTTAAGTTTCTGTAGTACCGGAGTTTGACATGTATTGGTGGTTTGGGCAGAGTGTCCTGATGGAAGCTTTGTCTTCCGGTTTGGACGTGTCGGAGACAATGGAACATCGGTTTCGGGTATGGATTTTGACAAGGTTGATGAGGATGATGATGCTGCCATTGAAGGTTCGGTAAATGAAAATGGTGAACAATTGAATAAGGGTTTGGGGCCTGATAGTGGTTTAGAGCATGTTCAATCTCATTCTAGAAGGCGAGGAAGAAGCTACTTAGCCCGAGTGGCCAGAGAAGATAGTAGTGTTCGTAATAGAGATTGTAATGAAGTAGAGTCTGTAACTGGTGCTATATCAAGATTGAGTGAATCATTGTTGGAAGAAACCACATTTGAGATTGAAACTACTGATTTGTTTTCTGTTAACGATGATGAGGGGGTCATTGCGGCTAGAAATACTGCTCCCCAAGTTGATGTTGTTTTGAGTGAGGAAGTACATAGCCACATTGAGGAGAATACTGCAAGCATTAGTGAGAATGAAGTTTTGAACGGGTTGATATCTTCTGAACTTCACTCCATGATAGAGGTGTCTGATAATTGTGCCTCAACAGTGAGTACCGAGGAAAGTGCTGGTGTAGAAGTTGCTGATCTGGCGAATGATGATGATGATTGTAATCCATTTGAGGCAGCGTGTGTGTCCGCCACGGTACCAGTCCAAGCGTCTCTAGATGAGGAAACGAGTCCTAGTGCGTATGTTGGAGCAAACGAGACTGAAACTTCATTAGCGGTCAGTCTTGATTTCTTAATTTTAGGTTTCATGTATGGTATGGTGAAAGTTTTGACTATGAGAATTTATGTCCAGGATTGGATAGTATACGTAGTATGAACTCTTGCACCATATGGTTGAAAATTCAGTTGTCTGTTAAAACTTGCTGAATCCTTGATTGTTGATGAATTAAATTTTAACTTTTCTTGTACCATGGCAGTAAAGCAAGATATGCTGACAGTTTAAGAATATAAAGACATAATTTTAATCAGCATACACTTCAAAGTTTTAGCGAGATTAGAAATAAGTTTATCCAAAAATGAAGAATTTCCTCATGTTGTAGTCACTCTAAACCTATATGAGCAATTACCAGACAACCACTGTGTTATATTTACCAGTATGAATACAAAATTTTCAGTCCTAGATCCAATGTGTGTTGTATTAGTCTGTATGGTACAATTATAATAAGGACATAGTGGTGATACACATATCAAGATGAGTATAAGATGTCTTGTACTGCTGTATCAGGTTTTCTGTATATTAAGTGCTAGCAATATTCATCAGGTGACATGCAAGAAAACTAGGCTAGCTGTGGCTTGTGGAAAAGTTGTGATATCAATCAGTTTGTTTGAAAGTAGCGCATATCCTTCTTGGCTTTGTAATCGAGATGTACATGACTGAAGTTGATTGGAGTTTCCAGTGAGTCGGTTGTCTAAAATTGCAAAGTCAAACTGTTTTCTGGGAATTTTAGTTGAAAATAAAAAACTTAGTCCAATATTGTTAGTGGGATCAATAAATGAAACTGAAGGAGCTCAGGTGGTTTTATTTGCAGGAATCATCATTGTTTTGTTTCCCAAGTGTTATAATTTATTCTAGAAATCAGTCCAAGTTTAAGTCTTTTATGTACAAGCTAGTAATTCTTTCTTTGAAATTAAAGGACTTGAGATGAAGATAGTAGTGTATATTATTTCTCTAGTTCGTACAGAAAAACAGAGAATACAGTGATATATATACATGAGTAATTCTACCTACCTAGGATCAGTATCAAATCTTATCTCTCTAAACTAGGAAACAAATAAGAAAAGATAATATCTACAGCTATACAAATCAGATCTGATTTTTAATCCAAATATTTGAAATATAATCAAATTTGTTTCGAGAAGATATTCTGATTTAATCCTAGGAGAAACTATCGGATTTCCATACTCTCCTCAAGCTGGATTGTAGATGTTGATCATACCCAGCTTGGAATTCAAGCATTCAAAGTTAGATCGAGGAAGAGCTTTTGTGAGGATATCTGCTGTCTAAAGTTTAGTGGGAGTGAAAACAAAACTAATGATTCCTTCTTCCAACTTCTCTTTGATGAAGTGCCGATTAATCTCTACATGTTTTGTCCTATTATGGTGAACAGGATTCTTGGCACTATCTATTGCAACTTTGTTGTCACAAAACATGTTCATAGAGCTCCCTGGTAGCATTTTCAATTCTTCCAGTAATCTTCTCAACAACATTCCTTCACAAATGCCATGAGCCTTTACTCTGAATTCAGCCTCTGCACTACTCCTAGCTACCACTGCTTGCTTCTTGTTTCACTAAGTGACCAAATTTCTGCATACATATGTACAATAGCCTAAAGTAGATCTACGATCTGTTAATGAGCCAGCCCAGTCAGTGCCAGGATGTTTCTTTAAGTACTGCATTATCCGATGTACTGCTTCTAGGTGCTTTTCAGTTGGATTGTTCATGAACTTACCATGCTGACAAAGAAGCCAGTGTCTGGTCCGATGTGAGAGAGTTAAATGAGTTTTCCAACAAATCTTTGATACCTTCCTTTGTCCACTTGAGGGCTCTTGTTCCCATCCTATTGGTTGAATCCATAGGTGTATCTGCTGGTTTGCACCCAAGCATTCCTGCTTCTTTAAGTAAATCTAGAACATATTTTCGTTGAGAAACAGAGATATTGTTTTCTGATCGAGCCACTTCCGTGCCAATAAAGTATTTGAGATAACCCAAGTCTTTAATCTCAAATTCTTCGACAAGTAGCACTTTCAGATTGCTCATTTCTTCCTCATAGTCTCAAGTGAGTATTATATCGTCTACATAAACAATGAGGACAACAATTTTCCCTTGAATGGACTGTTTAACAAAGATGGTGTGACCTGATTAACACTGAGTAAATCTGAACTTCTTCACCACTTTTGTAAATTTATCAAACTATGCTCAAGGGGACTACTTGTACAGTAGTTTCCTGAGCTTACACACTTTGGTTTCCTTCCTTGTTTCTCAAAGCTAGGTGGAATGTCCATGTAGACTTCTTCTTCAAGGTTGCCGTTTAGAAATGCATTTTTGACATTTAGTCGACAAAGTGGCCAATCTAGATTTATTGCTAAAGATAACAACACTCGAACTAAGTTGAGCTTTGCAACTGGAACAAATGTTTCCTCATAATCAATTCCATAGGATTGAGTGAATTCTTTAGCAACAAGACGGGCCTTAAACCCGTCAATACTTCCATTGGCTTTATGTTTGATTGTGAAAATTTATTTACATCCGACTGGAATTTTTTCCTTCTGGTAGTTCTGAGATCTCCCACATTTTTTTTTTCAATGCACGAATTTCTTAAAAAATAACACTTCTCCATTTTGGTTGAATAAGAGCTTCTTGTATATTATTTGGAATTTGCACATCTATCAACGGAGCAGTAAAGGCACGAAACTCAGGTGATAGCCGTTTATAGGAGATAAAATTATAGATTGGGTGTTGAGTACAAGACCTTACCCCTTTCCTCAAAGCACTTGGTTGATCTAGATCATTAGGAGACTCAGATTCAGTGATAGTGTTACGTGGATGAAGATCAAGTGTCTCTGGAGTTAGTTATGATGATTGATTGTGCTTAGGAGTTGTATGATGCTTTATATCCCTTTGAGGTTTTTGTCTTCAAGAGTAGACAATCACTTCCCTATATTTCCTTGATGTGAGCTTCGGATTTGGAGAATTTGAATCATTGCCCTTTGTTTGAGAATGAGGGGTATGCAGATAATTTGGAGTTATGGGAAGCTCGGAGATGACAGGTTAGATGGTAGAATCATTTTGTGGTAATGTTGATTGTGGCTGAGATGGCGAGATTTCATTTGTCCCAAACATTTCTAAATTACTTTCCCAAATATGATATTTTCTTGTGATAGGATTCTCCCCCTGAATAGCTGATTTGGGATAGTAGGGTTGATTTCAAAGAATGTTACATCTGTAGAGTTGTAAAATTTTCTAGATATTGGTGAGTAGCACTTATAACCCTTTTGAGTTAGAGAGCATCCTAGGAAGATGCATTTGATTGATTTGGGATCTAATTTACTTCTATTTTGTTGGTTTATGTGAATAAAAGCTATACAACCAAATATTTTGATTGGGATAATGGACTTCATATAAATGTTTGGATAAGAGGTAAGAAGTTGCTTACATGGAGTTTGGAATTTTAAGACTTTGGAAGGCATTCTCTTGATAATATATGCTGCTGTACGAACAGCTTTTCCCCAAAAATGCTTTGGGACATTAGTGGATAGCATTATAGATCTAGCAACCTCCATAAGATGACCGTTCTTCCTTTCAACAACTCCATTTTATTGTGGAGTATTAATGCATGAGCTTTGATGTATTATTCCATGACTTAATAGATAAGCTCCCAAAATTGAATTATAGTATTCTCTTCCATTGTCAATTTTGAGGACTTGAATTTTTGTTTGAAAATGAGTTTGAATCTTGTTGTTAAAATTTTGAAATATCTGACCAACTTCAAACTTCTTTTTGGTAAGATATAGCCATGTAACCCTTGTATGGTCATCTATGAAGGTAACAAACCGCCCAGAGCCTGTCACATTATTAATTCTAGATGGCCCCCAAATATCTAGTTACCATGACCATTTCCTCGCCAGTTCTTCCCTTCACTTCTGCCATCTTCATCGCCAAGGGATAGGTGGTGATCACTTGCAAGACGCTCTGATGCTTAAATCAGTATATTGAATGAGTAAGAGTGTACGGAAGAGACTTTTCAAAGAGAGATTAATTTTTCAAGATACATGAAATTGGATGTCCTAACCTATAGTGCCATTTCATAATTGCACTATTTTTATTGCTGGATGCTAGAGCCACACGTTTATTCTTTAGATATTGTCTTTCGGAGTCATTGACTTTAAGGAGAGAGTCCAACACACAGTCTAGTAGTGCCAATCATCTTTTCTGAATCCAAGTCCTGAAATTCACACATGTTTGAAGATAATTTAGTAACACAATTAAGATCATTTGTCAGTTTGCTTACGGAGTAGATTATATTCCAATTTTGGAGCTAAGAGATCTAACTCAAGAATTATATCTTTTGAAATCACCACAAAACTTGTACCAATTACTTTAGATAGGATCCATTAGTGAGACAAACACTAAGGTTCTCATGACAAGGTTTGTATTTATAAAAAGGTGAGACGTCCCCAGCTATATGGTCCGATGCACCTGAGTCTACAATCCAAGGACCGAAATTCTTTCATTTAACATTAAATGCATTTAAAAGATTACCTTTTTGTGGTAAAGAACTAGTACCAATGGGTGTTGAGGCGCCCGGTAGGGACTGTTGGAAACATTTTCTGCAAAAGTTCTACTTGTTCTTTGCTAAAAGGGGCTGATTCGGTTTTGGGCAGATTTTCTGATGAGGTGACAATGTTTCCACGGTGTTCTTTCTCTTGGAAAAAGCGTGTTGGTTTCTAATCAGCTGGTTTTCATGAATTTTCCAGCATATCTCCTTGGTATGTCTGGGTTTCCGGCAATGTTCAAACCCCAGCCTTCCTTTCCTTTCTGAGAATTGTTGTTGTGCGACAGGATTAAACTTTGCGTAGCTATTTGGTTGCATGATGTAAAGAATTTTAGTAGTTTTTTCTTTTTGTGATTTAATTAGGGATTGGGAGCCACTCTTGTTGTAACTTTGACGTTTTGTTGTTGGTTTTCCAGGGAGGATTTCTTATCCACCCTTTGCTGTATTTTTCCTATTATCAAAATAGATGCTGTTTCTTATCGAAAAAAAAATAGAGAATTGTTGTTGCTGTGGTTGATCTGTGTTCCTCGGGCAGCAAGGGTTGAGCTTTCAGCGGTTGGTGTGACTGTATGAGATCCTATCATCACATTTTTCTTGCTTGCATCCCTCCTCACTTCTGAAAAAGCCTGTTGAACACTGGGCAGTGGCTTGGTGCTGAAGATTCATCCTTTTGACGTCATCACGGGTTTTGCTTAGACCAAACAGAAACTTGTAGACTCGCTCCTTCTCCATAATATTCCTGTATTGCTTGCTATCTTCCGGGCATTTCCATTCTAATTCTTCAAAAATATCAAGTTGTTGCCAAAAGCGAGTCAGGGTATTGTAAGACTCATTTAAAGATAATTCTCCTTGTCTTAAATCATGAATAAGACTCTTGATCTCAAAGATTTTTGATGTGTTGTCCTTGTTAGAAAAGCTTCCTTTTGCTGTATCCCAGATTTCGTTGGCTGTTTTGTAGTACATGAAGTTTTCTCCAACCTCGTTAGTCATGGAATTGATTAACCATGACATAACCATGTTGTTCTCTAATTTCCAGGCCTTGAAGGTAGCTGTTTTTGGTTGGGCAGCCACACTAGTGAGGTAATCTTCTTTTCTTTTCCACAAATGAACATCACGACTGATTGATGAGACCACCAGATGAAATTGTGCCCATTGAGTTTATGACCTATGATTGGGAGCCCAGTGCCTTCAGGTCCGCTGGGGTTGCTGATCACAGAACCAACGTTTGATGTAACCTTCGGGAAAGAAATCTCAATTATGTTGGCCATGTCTGAGTTTTTGGGAGGAGAATATAGATGCTTGCGATGAGAGTAGGTGATTTTCTGGGTTGGAATTGTTTCTGAGATAGAACTAGGTTTCGAGGCTGATTTTCAATGATCGTGCTCTGATAATGTAAAGGATTTGAGATGAAGATAATAGTGTAAATTATTTCGCTAGTTTGTACAGAAAAGCAGAGAATACAGGGATATATATACATGAGTAATTCTATCTACCTAGGATCAGTATCAAATCTTCTCTCTCTAAATTAGGAAACAAATAAGAAAAGATAATATCTACAGCTATACAAATCAGATCTGATTTTTAATACAAATATTTGAAAAATAATCAGATTTGTTTCTAGAAGATATTCTGATTTAATCCTAGGAGAAACTATCGGATTTCCACAGAAATAATGGGAATAACGTATAGATCCAACTATTCTACATTTTCGTAGTCTGATGCTGCCAGCCTTTAGGAACACTGCCAAAGGTTTCTTGAAGTGATTCCTAGTGCTCTGCTATTGAGTGTTGTGATGCTATCAAATCTATCCATATTAATTTCTTTATTTTCAAAGTACATACCCCAGGCTCCATTCTCTACCAATGTGCAATGAATGGTCCTCTTTCATTCTTTTTCTTGTTGTAACACAACATAAGACTTAGATTTGGCTGCTGGTATAATATTCCTTTTCAAAGCAATTTAGGGTAATGCTATTTATGTAGGAATTTGATGTAGGATAATATGAGAAAAGAAAGAGAATTGGTAGAATAGCAAGTTGTGACAAAATTAAGGCTGAAACAGATGAATAGGTAACATAATCCTTAGAGAGAGAGAGAGAATCACTAGAGGGAGAAAACTTAATATTCATTCATAGTCTGAAAAGTAATTTTAGACATGCAATTGAACACACTAGGGAAATAAATGAAAATAGGAAATGTAAATCTAGTTACTCAAAATTATAGTAAACCTAATAACTTAAATAAAACCTAATTAATAATAATAATAATAATAATAATAATAATAATATTCTTAAAATACTCGTTTCATATTCCGCATTAATCTCCTGGGGTTCAAGGACTCAACTCCGGCGAGTTAAAACTCATACCATGGTAAATCGATAATCTGAAGCGGAGGAAAATTGGCAAGCAAAAATCTTGATGCTTGATGAAGATGTAGAAGCTGAACTCTTCGCACTTGCACTACTCTCTTTTCAACGCAGGAATCTTCGGAACGCCTTGCTTCTAAAAATTCTATCAAATTGAAAACAAGTCCAACAGCAATATTAGAAAAAAAATCAAATAAACATGCATTTGATCCAAGTGAAGCAAGAGACACAATAGGAAGTGTAGATTGAGGGGGAATAGAATTAGTGGGTAAAGAAATAGGATCACTAGTTTTGAGGCTACAACTGACTAAGCTAAAGATTCCTCAACATAATTCTCACAAATTTCATTAAAGGTCTAGTAAATTGTGAATAAGGTTTGTTATAAGATTTGTTCATGCTATTCCTAAAGTCCCTTAATTTTTCCAACTTATGCTGGATTCATCGAAAGTAGGCTTACCATTATGATTTTCAAGGTTGCTAATATGGCTAATACTAGGGTATCTAACATGGGCAGTATTTACTTCGATTAGCCTAGGTATAGTAATATTGGGCAGTGTAGTACGGATCTTGATAAGATTGGTGATAGTATTATTGGCCATTATATGATGAGTTATGAGAATATGACGCTTGGTAAGAATATGGGTAAGAATTTGTTGAAGATATGATCTGTCAGGTTAACTGTAATCTAAGAGTTTAGGATTTTTTTCAGGACTGCTTATGCTGTCCAATTCTATAGGGAAGGATCACATTTTGTTTTTAAATTTTATTTTTCCTGATTTGGTGTTTAGTTTGTTTCCTTATTCAGTGGCTGATTATCTCTTTATATATTCAACCCCTCTACGTATTCAAAATAAGTTGAATGAATAAAAAATCATTTCCTAAGCAGTGTCCCTTTTTGTATCTCTGCACAGAATCAATTAGGAAATTCATACTTAATGGATTATGATTGGATCAAAACACATATTATAGGATTTTCCAACTAATAAAACCATAAGATAAGGTTTCCAGGGCAGAAACCGTTACCAAGCGGGGAGTGTAAGCGGAGAACTCTTCTATTGTGGGGTAGAACTATGAAGTTTAGCAAAACTGGGGCAGATCTTGACGGTGGCTGGCGAGGTTGATGTAAGGCATCAATTGTGAAGGAAGAACGAGTCTCGAACTTGATGGTGGTGCAAAAAAGAAAGATGCTTGCGAGAAGCCGGATCTGGCGTTTTTCTGGCGGGAACTCGATCTTGGAGAGGTATGCCGGTAAAAAGACAGATGGTGGTGGCTGCAGGTGGTGGCAACGGCTGAAGTAGATCTCCGATTCTTGTTTTCTTTGCTCTTTATTTATTTATTTTTAGAAAAGAAGTGGTTTTTTCTGGGTTTGGACAAACCAATTATTGTTCCTTTTTGGTGAAAATTAAAATAATAAGGCATAGAGTTGTGTGTTTATTTTCGTGGTTTTTCAATAGTGGGAGGCAAGAAAAATTAAAGGATAGGCTCGGATATCGATGAAAGATAATATGATAAAAGAAAGAGAATTGGTAGAAAAGTAAAGGATGAATATAATTAAGGCAAAAACTGATAAATAGGTGGAAAAGAAAGAGAGTAGATTGAGAATTAGTCGATAGTCTCATAGAGAGAGAATCATGGAGGGAGAAAACTCAATATTCATTCCTAGTTTGAAAAGCAATTACGTAGTTGACTTATTTATAGATAAGCAATTGAGCACACCTAGGAAATTAAATGAAAATAGAAAACTAACGGAAATAGGAAATATAAATATAGTTACTCAAAATTAATATAAACCTAATAATTTAAATAAAACCTAATTAATAATAGTAACAATAATATTCCTAAAATACTGTGTCCTATTCTGCATCAAATTCCTTAGGAATATCAATCTTAGATGATTCTTCCCTAGTGATTTGTCAACAGAAGAGAATGTTTCTCATGTCATGTCTATATAAAAATATGGCATCTTTTCTTCTAGCATAATGCATCATTTGTTTGTGATACATAATCCGACACACATACACATGTATATGTTCTTTTTTTGTGTGTGTTTTACATTTGTATGGCCTAAGATTGTAAACCACATTCAGATAAAAATACTAGAGAAACGTAGTAGGCTGTCTTTTAAGTAAAATTTATTAAGCCCCTACGTAATTATGCTGCATAGATATCTGTGTTGGTGCTCTAGATGTGCTGCTCTGTGCTCTGCTCCCCTGTACTTGAACTTTTGGCTTCATATAGTATATAAAAGATATAATTTCGTTTCAGCGACTATATATCTGTGTTGGGATAGTATTTATCAACTACTTATACGTTTTGCCGGTTTATCATTTATGAAATATTTTGCTATTGTGTTTAAAACTGCGGTCTGCGTATAGCTTCAGGTTCTTTTTATTTTTTTATTTTTTTGACCTTGTTTTTCCACATGCCTTTTTGAGCTTGATGTTCTGTTGAAGTGGTAGGTTTCTTAATGGCCACATGGGTTTTGGATGCACCATACTGCATGAACTTGCACTGTCATATTGATGGGCTCATTACCTTTCATCTTCGCGTATCTGTAGTTAGGTTACAGTGCCTCTTCCACAAATTGCGAAGAAGAGAGAGCAAATAAAGCACACGGAACTAATGTTGCAGGAGTATCAATCTCGGAAGTTGTAGAATTTCATTCAATTGAAGATACAACTAGGAGGTATACGGCCATATCTTTACCCATACTTGCATTTAATATTTGGTGCAACTATCTTGCATGAGTAGTTTTGTTTACATTTGGTAGCGTAGGGGCTGATATAAGTCTCTAGAGTAGACATTGTGCAATCATTTGTACAGTTTTGCATGTAGCTGTGCTGTAAACAATCCTTATTGTGTGTTTAGATGCTCAATACCTAAGAGATCACTAATACATTCCTAGATCCCCATTTATGAATGTAGGTAGATTCTATTGTTATGTGATCTTTGGTCTTTGAAGTCTTTCATCTAATTCAATATTTATCAAATTTCTGAAGTCTTGCCTGTCATTGTGGGATTATTCCTTCCTTTAAGTTGGTACGAGTCAGGTTTTAATGAATTCTTCTTTTTGAGAATATAGTTTTCTATTTGTTAGTTCTATGATATAATATGGATGCAATTAAAAGTAACCTAACAGTGAAAGATAGTTTTGAGAAAGAAAAGTGCTTATTCAGAAATGGATTGTCTGTTGGTTGATCCTCATGTCTGTTCACTTCTTGTTCAGGGAGGAAATCTCAACAGCAAGTTTAGTACTGTCTACAGGTGCTGCTTCATTACCACATCCCTCAAAGGTATATACTTAATCTTTACACAGTAAATTAATCTTTCCTCTATGCATTCTTGTATGGTCGGTCATTTGTGACAATTTGGGATGGAGATTTCATAATCAAAAACTCGGTATAGTATTAATATTTCCTCATCTATCCAAATTAACTTGAGGGTAGGCTTAATTTTGTTTTACAGATTTATATTGCAACTTGAATATATATATATATATATATATATATATAGATATATATAGATAGATATAGATATTAATCTTTCTATTTAAGTGCAAACACGAATAAATTTAGTGTCGGTCCGTTAATTTTGATATTCTGATAGTGTGTGCATTTACAAGTACAAAAATGCATGTTATACAAAAGTCTCATTTCTGATTCTTTGCTTGAATTCAATACTAACGGTAATAATTCAAAAAAGTAATAATTCCAGGCCTTCACAGGTGAAGAGGATGCGTATTTTGTTGCTTACCAAAATTGGCTAGGTGTGGCTGATGGAGTTGGTCAGTGGTCACTAGAAGGTATCTGTTTTTAACAATTTGGTTTTTCTTTATCAGTATGTTTTGAACAATTATAAATAGGGGCATTATCAATTGACCTTATTTTAAAGCCCATGGTAAAAATTTGCAACAAATTGTAGCTCATTTTACAAAATAGACCTTTGTTTTAGTGAAAAAATTGGAAAACGGAATTTACTCTTGTGTCTCCACCCTCCGTTAAAAATTTGAGATCGGTTGAAAACTAACTTTATTGTGGTCGACTAGGTCGAGAAAACCAGATTAGAGTTTGAAACCAGATCTAAGGTAGAGAAAACCAGACTGGAATGGCCATGGTTCCAAAAGAGAAGAAGGTTTGGGAATCTTATTAGGGTATTTAAGTGAATTTAAGATTGGTGACATGGCATTGACGGGTAGTTTTTATATGTTTTATGATTGGTGACATGGCTTTGACGGTTATTTTACATTTAAATCCTCATCCTTATGATTTTCTGACAAATAGATCATTGTTTCCACTTATGTTTTAACTTTTTCATTAATTATCGTTCATGAACTGCTTTAAGTTCATGAGACTGGTTCAAGGTCAAAAAAAAAAAAAATCAATCTGAAATCGGACCCTACTAACTTCAAACCCAGACAAGAAAAAGTATCACCACCAAAAATAAAATGGAAAAACAAACATGCAAACATAATATAAGCTTAAAAGCTCCAACACAAGGTTCGATATAATTCCTGGTACCCAATTTTTGTGTATTGAAGGATCCGGTTCCTAATACTTCAAAATGTATGAGAAAAGAAACTTTTCTAACATATTATGACAAAATAAAGGACCCACCAATTTAAATAACTCAATCTACTTTTTCCAATTGAAAAGAAATTCAAATCATCAGGCATTACCCTTTTTTTTTTTTTTTTTATTAATATAATCATCAAAATTGAGAACTCAAAAGAATTTGTGAAAAAGAACGCCCAAAGATGGAAAAGAGAACTACAAAGCGAAAAAAGAAAGAAATAGAGAAATAGAGAACGGCAACAAAAGAGCGAAATCAGGGAGGAGGAGAACTTGGTCTGGACCGTGAGGATGTCAGGGCGGCTTCATTAATAGCCAGACGCCGCTTGATGGCCTTATCATACCACCGACGCCGACAATGCGAAACGCCTTGGCTTTCTCGTTGCTGCGCCCTTTGGGTGTTTCAACATCAATGGGTAGTGATGCTGCCGTTGTTCCAGGAAATGCAAGCCAATATTTAAGTCCATCACCATTAAAGTAAATCTGAGCTTTTCTGGTTTTCTTTCATTTGGGCTAGTTCAACTCTCTTTACCTTTTTTCTTTCCTAATGAAATTGGGGATTATGTTTAAGGAAGACAAACTATTTTTCATTTATTCCACAAATGACCCCTTGAACTAGTGTCATGAACTCAGAGCATGATAAATTAATAGAAAAGTTGACGGTAAGTGGCAAAAAGGATTTATTTGCAAAAAAATCATAAGGTTGAGGATTTAAATGCCAAAAGAGAAAAAGATGAGGGACGAATATGTCAAAAAACCCAAAGGTTGGGGACCAATCATGCCAAAAAAACCTTACAATTATTATGATGATTTATTTAATTTTGAGTAACTACATCACTCTGTTTCTGCCCCATTCTTCAGGAACCAGTGATGGACTATATGCCCGAGAACTAATGAAGAATTGTAAGAAGATTGTATCAGATTGTGAAGGCATTCCAGTGAATGAACCTGAAGAAGTTCTTGTTAGAAGTGTTGCGGAAACACAATCACCTGGATCATCTACAATTTTAGTTGCTTACTTTGATGGTCAGGTAAAGACATTTTATACTTGTATGACTTTATTTCACTTTTTAACCATATAGAACTAGTGTGAAATATATAAATATTTCTAAATGTTATATCTGTCCTGTCCCTGATAATACTACTTCATCTTATTGGATCTGTAGTGAGTAAAATTTTCTGTGCTCAACTTCTCTATTTTCAACCTTAATTGCAACAACTTTAGAAATTAAATCTCCAGCAGTCTGGAAACTGATCTTTAAATTTTTGAGGACTTAACCAAGCCTCATTCCCATGTAATCGCCAACATTGTCTTTAAGAACCTGTCAAGTAGCTTTGGGAATGTGAATAAAATCAGCAACACTTTTCCCACACCAATTATCATTCCAAAAAGATAAGTTGGTATAAGCACCTTGTTTCCATCTTACCTGCCTGAGCTAAAAGACTGTTCAGAATTATCCTAAACCCACTAAAATGTTCTCAACTCTTGCTTCACAAAAAGCCTGCTTCGAATAAAATCAAACCCTTTGCTTTGGACCATATACCACTTTAAATTCCTATACCTCTGTATTTCTTTTCTTGAGGGGGATTTTCCTTTGGTTCTCCAATGTACCTTCCTTAATCACATGGTCATCTTGCATATTTTGGCCATGCATAAACTTAATCCCGGGGAAAGGTTCATGATAATTGATAGTTTCTGTTACTTGTTGTTGGAACTTATATTTTACTTAATTTTTCACCCATTAGTTTTAGGTTTCCTTAGTCTCTTATTTATTAAGTGGTTGGGGGTTGTAGGAATAACTGAAAGAATTATTCAGTTTTATTCTCAGTAAATTTCACGCATAAACTAGAGAGCAAGTGATCATGCCTTATAATTCTTGCTCAAAGCACATAGCAGCTGTGGATGGATATTCCTTTGGGCTTGGATGGAGCAGTTGATGTGAGGGGCTGAAAATTCTAATACTGTGCTGCAAGCATGTTTTTCATAAATTTAGATGCATTTATTTTTCTCACTTGAATGTATGGTTGAGCTTGAAGTGCTGCTTTATGCTGAAGTATTTTTTACCTGTTTCAATATTTTTGTTATCTATGTAGATTATGTTATGCTTTTTAAGTTTCCCTTCCAGGGATTTTTTTTTTCATTTTACAATAAGATACATAACCTCGAGCCACATATCGCACACCCAACCTTCCAACCACTTGAGCTAGCCGTTGCTGGTTGTCTTGGAACTCATGGTCTCTTCTCTTTTTGTTGGAACTATTAATTTAAAGAAAAGATTAAAATATGTATAAGCCGAAGAAGAAGAAAAAGAGGATCTCTCGTAGGATTTGGCGATGTGCGGGATGGAGAAACCAGTAGACACATCAAATTAAAGCGATTTTGGTGAAGTTCAGTTCTTGATGGAAAAAGAAAAGTTGATTTATGACAGTCCATATGGACATTTTCAAGGATATATTCCTAGGTTTTTGACATATAGGTACGAAATGAATGCTAGTTGTTGAGAGGCAATTTGTTTTTGTTTTCTCCTTTTTTCGAGAATTGTTATCGAAAGCTTAAATGTAATATTCTTATTTTTAGGGATTTAAATGTAGTGAAAATTGAAACTCTTTTACAGACTTTTCATGTGGCCAACATTGGCGACTCAGGTTTCATCATAATCAGAAATGGTGCCATTTTTCAGCGGGCTTCTTCAATGGTTCATGAGTTCAATTTTCCATTACATATTGAAAGAGGTGATGATCCTTCTGGACTCATAGAGGTATGTTCCTTGAGATTACATGTCCAACCAAAGGCCATGTCTTTTTTTGTTCCCTATACAAGATTTTTGAAGCAACACTGTAGTTTTGATTTTGAACTCCTTTTGTAGATTTTCTCATTCCTATTTAAGAATGATAAACATGATGTGAATGATATTGAGAGATGATGCTAAAACATCTACATGTTGCAGGGTTACAAAATTGACTTGGATGAGGGAGATGTGATTGTCACTGCAACAGATGGCCTTTTTGACAATTTATATGGACAAGAAATTGCTTCAATTGTATCAAAGTCAGTGGAAGCTGGTTCCAAACCTCAGGTGCTTTGTGAAAGTATCTCATTTACCTTTTAGAAGCTTCTTAAGAAATATAAATAGAAAAAAAAATACATTACCAGTTGTTCTGAAGGAGCAATATTGGAACCAAAGGTGGGTAAAAAAAGGGAAGTTGTGATCTCTATATCCTGATATTGCACAATCCGTTTCTAGCAGTTGTATTTTTTCTTTTTTAGTGCTTGTCTTTATTCTCTGCATGGTACCAGGCTGTTAGCTTACTCTAACTTGTCAACCTTGGAGTTAAAACCCCATGAAGATGAGTTACTTGCCATTCTTAGACACACATAATAAGACATCAAAGTAACTAATTTAGGCCTTACTTTTTATCATTTTAACAAACAAGGGGTGCTTGGTAACCTTATTCTTTTTCTTATTTTTCAAACATGGTTACTCAAATTGTTTAAAGAACAGTAAATTTTTTCCTATAATCTTGTTTTTTAAACAATTTTCAGAAACAGAATGATGAACATATAGAGTACCTACGTACATGTACACGCAGATATGCATACCCAGAAATATATATGTATAAACACTTCAATATACATATATAGATGTGTGCTTACTGACATCATACATTAAATTTGCAACCTACATAGACAGGCTTAGTCACATAGATATGTGCGTAATACAAAAACATGCACACATGTATTTGTGATGTTTTAGACGTGTTTCTTATTTCTCCCGCAAAAAAAAACATGTTTCTTATTCTGGATGTTTAAGACATGTTTCTTATTATGCTTTCACATGTAGACATCAATAACTTGTAATTTCAGTGTGAAAAGTACGTCTTTTATAAAAATTAAATTAATGATCTTATATGTTTTTTATCCAGCATGTCTACTCTCTTCCCCTCCTCCTCTCCTCTCCTATTTCTAAAAACATATAGCTGTTGAATACTCCAGACTTCGGCTATTTTTTTAGAACATGTAACTATTTCCTTGTTTTTTTTTTCCTGAAGGAAACATGCGACTATTTTTTTTTCTAGCGATTTTTGTATTACATATTTCTGGTTATACAATTATTTCATTAGTTCGAAACACTGACCTTCCTGATGCTGACATTGTCTAAATGCTTCAACAAATTCATCTTGTACCTGAGAATTATGCTGAATCTTTGCCACCTCTAGTGACAAAGCTTGATTGCGGTTTGCAATGAAAATTCAGCTGTTTCCTTATGTGTCTGCTCGTTGTTGTTTGTGTGCATATGTTTCTCTTTCAGGACATAGCAAAGTTCTTGGCTAAAAGGGCGCAAGAGGTGGGACACTCATCATCTTCAAGGAGTCCATATGCAGACGAAGCCCGGGTAGCAGGATATGTGGGATATGCTGGTGGTAAGCTCGATAATGTGGTTGTTATTGTATCGTTAGTACAAAAGAAATCCACTTAATAGAGCAAATAAGTAAATTTGATCTCTTTCTTTGTATAACTTGTTCTTAAACATGAAAAAAAAGGGGAAAAGGTTCTATATTCTTGTATTTTCTAATTGCATTACGCATAACTCGTCTGTCCGCCACTGGAAAAACCACTTCCCGTCGGGCTTTATGGTGATATGCAATTATTGCATGACAAAGTTGCATGTCTACTTCATGAATTCTGATAGTCTACTATTCTTCGTCGACGTAGTGGGCTCGTGCCATCTGCCTTTATATCTCGACTGGTAGTTCCCATTCTTGAAATGTTGTTGGCGGCTGAATGTTGGAGAGTTGTCGTAAATGTCAAGTTTGTAAAGGAGAGAGAGTAGCTGGCCCTAGCTTTGAACAGTGACCATTCTATATGCCAAATTACTGTAAATGAAAAACATATTAGCTCCAATACCTCCCCTCATGCGTGAATATATATCCACCAGAATTTGTGTTTTGATCCTGATTGTTTGTTGTCGGTTAAATAGGCTGAGCTGCCCATATGCTTATTTTGGTTTGGTAGCCAGTCCAGTCTCTCAGTTTCTTATTTTTGTTTTGGTTTGGTTTGGTTTGTGATGTTAGATATACTTACCAGTTTCTGTATTCTACGAAACATAAAGATCTCCCACTTGTAATCTGGAACAAGAAAAGGGGTGCAGATTCATGCTTGCTCTTAGTGAAAGACTTGACAGGAGAGTTTACCGTGGATGTAGGCTTTTCATAGTGAAACCACCCGAACAAATGTCTCGTGTGATTGGTCTCGTTTCTGGATCAACTTTGGAGCCTGTTTGATCTAGTTTTACTGAATGTTGTGCGGTCTAAAATCCTATATGTTGGTCAATACTAAAAAGAGAAAAATTGACCAAAAATATCAGGTCGCATAAGTAAGATTAAGTGTGACCTCTTCCGAACGAGTTAAGTGCGATCAGAATGAAAAAGAAACTAGTCTACGTTTCGTCAAACGGATAATTTACAAAGAAAGAGAAACACAAGTTTCTCTTTAAAAATCGACCAGTCATCTCATTTAAGTTATTACTCAGTTATATTGTTATTCGAATTGTATTATTCCGATTATATAGTTACTCATTCTCACAATTGAGAAACATTGAGCTATCTTACCTACACAAAGGGAGTTCAATATTTCAGTGGGAGAGGCTGGGGTAATCTTTGATCTTTTATTTTTGAAATCTTTTGGGAACTTTTTAAATTTTTGTTTCTTCTTTCCAGACAGTACATTGTAATTTTGAGCTCTTATAATTTTCCAAAAATAGTAAAAAATAGTGGACGTAGACTCATCTTTTCTAGGACTGAACCACTATAAAATACTTGTCTTTTTGTTTGCTTTAATTAATTAACTATTTTCACATGTAAGTCACATTTTATAATTTTCTTAAATTTATTATTGATAAAATCTCCGTCAAACACTATATGGACTAGATTGTATCATGTTTTATTGTTCCTCAATTATGATCGGACCCCTTCTTGCCATAAGGTTTTGGTGTCTAAAGATCCAAGCGTGATTGGTTTAGCTTGGATAACCTTGGGGAGGAAAAACCCTCTGATTTTTTGGACTGGAAAATATGTTTTGGGCAAGGCATATACTTCCATAATCTTGAGTCTCAGTGATACGGTCCTGTAACATAAAATTTAATGGTCCAGTCGATGAAACTGTACTGCAGTATTAGTTTACCGTTTCCAGATTAGTTTGTGATGATCTCAATTAATAGAAAAGGATGAAGATCTAAACATTCTTCATTAGAGTTGTATAATGTCTCATGAACATAAATCGGTATATTGAAGTACTGTTATTTATTGTCAAGTATATCTACTCAAGCTTACTTTTCTTTTTTGAGTCGTTCCGAGTATTGACCCAACTTTTCATCTGAAACTATTTTCTACGACCACGATCCTAGCTGCCCTCTGCCCTCTGTTTTATTCTTTAGAATTTTCTTTAGTTGTATAAGTGGAATCGCCAAGTTTAGATCAAAACGTAGTTTGCGTATTAGCTCTAGAAGTTGTTAAGACAAGTCACAAATCATTAGGAGTGAGCAAAAAATTTGACAACTTGGCTAATTAACAACCAGAATATCTCAATCATTCACTATTTAGTCGGATTAGATGTCGATTACAATTTGACTATTCAATGTTTGGACTGGGTTAGATGTCGATTTTAACCTACTCAATATAACTCAATCCGATAAAATAAGATAATACTTAGAATTTAAATTATTATTTTACATATATAATTATATTTTTAAGATAAAATAAAAAAATTTAAGATATATTTTAACTCAAAATCTAAATGGCTTATCTCATTATTAAATTTAAGACTAAATAGACAAATTTTGAAACCACAAACTCTATAATTGTTTCCTTTTAACTCTTTTCGTTTTATTTTTAAAAATAAAATGAAGAAAAAATTAATTCAGACTAACTCGATCTAAACTTTGGCGGATTATGAATAAGATTTCAATTCATTAGATGAATTTTGGGTAGTGATTAATTCTTTTGATCGGATTGAGTGAGCTGTGTAATCTGCTCAATCCGACCAATGCTTAAATCTACGAATCATCGTTTCTAGTATCTTCTTTGCCAATGTATAATATATACCGTACAAATAATAGCACTGCCACCACAGCTGCGATAAACAGACACATCAACATTTTATAAGATAGAATCTACTAATTCTTATTATCTTGCAAATTTGACCATTATCACATGATACGGCATTAAGTACACTAATCTTCTTTAGCAATTTACTATTTTTTTTTTAAAAAAACAATGTACCACAGAGAAAGAAGTAACATCCTTATTAAGATTACTTTGTGGTAAAATACGAGTTACAATGTCAAAAGCCTTTTACAGAAAGCGACAAACAGCCTAGCTTTTAATCTCCTAAACAAGTGATCACCCCCAGGGCAAACACACCCCATTATTCTCTATCATTTCGTACTGCCGAAACCTGTCAACTTTTAGACGAGACCAAATAAAGGGAAGATTTTTTTTTTTTTGGGGCTAGAATAAAGGGTGGAAATAAAGTGGCACCAAGTAGGTCCCAAAGATTAAGAATTTTAATTCTTAAAAGCCACTAAAAGAGTCCATTAACCGTTACACATCATTAAATGCAGTCCGAAACAAGTCAATTAAGAAATATTCCAATAAAAGCGAGGGAGACCATTCTTTTCTCACTTGACCAAGAATCATCAATCAAATCGATTTGAAAAATTCGTGCTCATATTGAAAAAAGAGCATAATTATGCTGAGATTTGTTATTGTACATACATAGGAGAAACTGCAAATACCAGTTGCATTTTTAAACTCTTAGCACAAATAATACGACACAAGGGGAAGTCACTACAATAATTTGAATTTGAAACTTATTCCACAATGTACCCTTTGGCCAGCTAGACATTTAAGAAACGATATTATCTTTATAGAAAAATCCCACTATATCCGAATTTATTGCCTAATAAACTTGAGACATTTAATTCTTTCATTCAAACAGTCTTGAGAACACCACAATTTGACCAGGCTTGCTTGAAAATGAAAGAACTCAATGAGTCAAGTGTTATAAGCTTGTTCAAAGGAAAATTCTAAAATATAGTATGGGGGTTAACTCCCAATACCAATTTTAAACTAATGTGAATTAACATGATTTGCAAGATTATACTAACATAAAGTAATTAAAAAAACTGAGTTATTGGAATAATGATTAAACTAATATGAGTTATGTATAGCTTAACAAAACAAAGTAGATCATAAACTTTAATATCCAAATTAATTTAAGAAAAAAGGAGAGAACCTTTATATTGGATCAGGGGCCCTCCATAAATCACGCTCCCACCAGCTCATGGAATCATTACCTCAATGCTGGTGTGCTGCCTTAGACACACATAAGCGGCCGCATGATATGTTGTTCACCAAAGAGAGAGAACAAATTATTCTGCACTTTACTATGCTGCTTCACATAATTTTATTCCAATGCTTAAAAATGGTATTATTGTTAGATCTGTTGGCAGCTCCCTTTTTAAACTTTTTGACTGATCAGCAGCGAAAATGGAGCTACCTTCTTCTTTCTTTTTTCTTTTTTAAAAAATTGGAATTAAAAAAATAAAAAAAGGGAAGTTTTGCATAGAAATTTATATCATGTCTAAGTGTTATCGTAATAATTTTTACTCGCGGAGAAACGAATTTAGGAGGACCGAAGTAGTGCTTAGGTGGAATTATTGGCATTTCGCACTTTTTTTGGGGATGAGAAAATGATGTGTATAGGGCTATCGAATTAGAGAGTCAGTTGGTAAAACTTTTACTCAGAAAGACAGAATCGGAGTCACCACTTGATTGCGACCGGGGTAACTTGTACTATTGTAAAAGACCAATCCGATTTCCATGAGATTAAAAGGGTACAATTTTTTTTTTTTTTTCTTTTTTGCTTGATAATTGAAAGCGCCAAAGAGTAACACGTAACAAGTTATTCAGACCACACTTCACACAAGGGGTACAATATCCTCTATCCCTTCAAACCCTTATTGTTAAAACAAAATTGTATGTACTGATGCAGTATCGTTACAATGGAACAATGGTTATAAGGAAGTTGGGTCCACTCACAGCAAATTACAGTATGGGATTCATGAGCTCTTTGTTATTATTTAATTTTGACAAGCCAAGTCAATCCCAATCATAATATCGGTGGTCCATATTTCCATGCTTGGGCAAAGAAAAGAAAGTAGAGTTGCTCATGATTTTAAAGGCATTACTTTCGTGGTTCTTTAAAGGCGATAGGCCAAGTTACCATAATCATTTGGGGAAAACTTGTTTATTTTATTAGCTATAAGCTTCTAGTGACAATTAATAAAGGCTTGTTTTCAATCTCAACCTCTATTGGGGGTCCCTTATATATTATTCTTAGCCCGATCAATTTTCAAATTTGAAAGTTAAAAGAGGTGTGATTGCATTATTTAGATCGTTACTAATTCTGCATTGGTAAACATAAAATAACAGCTTGAGAATGTGCAGCCCCATCAGGGATTTTGCCTTAGGGCGTGAATAAGTACTTTATAGGTATGGAATGTTCGTAATTAAATTGTTAACATTTTTATACTTTTGTAATAATAATAAAGAAATAAATCCCTCTTATCAACACACCTTTTAGATAAGAGGTGTTTATTTCTTTATTATCTTCACATTAATTTTACACCTTTTGGAGAGAGAATTTAGCGTTAGAAAAATTATTATAGATAGTAACAAAATAAAACTAGCAAAATAAAAATCATGATAGTAACAATCAAAATAATAAAGAAATTTAAGGAAATCAAATTAAGTTTTGTATGAAAATACAATTTTCTTAAAACAATTACGTCTCTTTATCAGAGTGCTTAAAGGAATACTAATGATATCTGTCTCGTTAAATAAAACGGTTTACAAATAACAAAATCGCATCAACTTGTTACTCTCAACGAATTAAGTAATGCTTAAACTCTATCACCAATTCTGCACAAGAACTCAAAGTCTCACAACTACTGATTGTTACCTAGCTACCACAAAGAGACTTTAGAAAAAAATTATAAAACAGATTGCTTTGATGTGTAGAAATGTAAAGAAGTAGGTCCTCTTTTATAGTGTTCTGGGGAACAGTAGTTATGAAGTCTAGCCATAATGGCAAAACATTTTTAGCAGTTTCAAAAATTAATGGGCCTTAAATTTTGTTGTTACATGTACTTTTGAGCTGTCAAAATAAACTGCCAATGAATTCTAAAATTGTCAATCTGTTCTGGAGTTATTAATTGTTCTAAAATTTTCTTTGGGTTTTACAGAAAATAAAAGAATATTTAAGATGCAAAAGAAAGCTTAACACGAAGTAGGCTTTAAGGTGCAAAAGGAAGTCTAGCACAAAGTGGACTTTTTGGTCCGTCATTCATGTTTGTAGGACATACAGGCGTACACAAGCACATGCAATCGAGAGCCTCTTTGCTTAAAAAGTTATCAACTAAGTTAAACAGCTCTTGGTTTATGTTCTTTTTCCATGTGAAACTTTAGCAAATTTTCACTTTAATTCTTTCTTATTTAGCTTATTTTGGTTGATAATTTTTCATTCACCCTATTATTATTTGGAACAAGTAAATATTTAGATTTTATGTACAGAGAAGAAAACACATATCAACAATGACCTCTCACTAATATGTAGTAGGTCTCACTATAAACTTCTCTCAAAATGGCTAATCAAAATGACGTACACATCTATTTTCCAACGAGTAGAGAGAGATTCTCTCTATTTTTCTGCTGCGTAGTGAGTGATACCCAGGGAGGGGCTTCCTCCTACTCCTCTCTCTACCGTTTACTCTGCTCTCTTAGCTCAAGTCTTGAAGTCATGATGCTATTCTAAGGTTTTCTTAAGTTTGTAACTCACCGGATGGGAGATCTCTTAAATCTCTCTCTCGGGTAGGGATTTTTTTCCTTTTCTCTTTCTGTTTTTTATTCTATTAGTCACGAATCACAATTAGTTCTAGACTCAAATAAAGTATAAATTTATAATTTAATAATTAATGTTGATAATAAAACGAAAAAAATAAATTAGATAAAGTCAAAATACAGAATATAATAATATAATTATCCCATATAATGAAGCTCCACGTACTTTTAAGAAGAAAAGAGAGTAGCACTCCTTTTATTGGTAATACATGTTCTAAATTGATTAATTTTAAGTTAACCGACTAAAAAACGTGGTAAGTTAAGTGCATCAAAGTAAACATAAATGCAAAAAGACATAGAAACAGATTAGTCTCTCGCCATTGGTGCTAGAGGTCATACGACATTTTCACCTAAAATACGACGGTGGGCTAGTAGTGATCGCACACTACGAATCTACTTCGGTGAAATAAAGATTTACCTAAACTGTATCACTCTGAGGCTTAAAGCAAGAGGAACTATTTTGAAGCAGAAGGAGAAGAAGACTCGATTAGTACGTCGAATGTGAATAACGCCAATTTATTATAATCTTTAGGTGGGAGGATTTTCAGAGTTAATTCCCAATGTGCGGTTAATGGCTTAAATTCGAGATTTAGAAACTTCTAATTGTTTCTAGAATCACCATCAAGAAGATGATTGTTGTTGGATAAATAAAAACAGAATCCAGGTAGAAAAAGGTCCATTGCTTTGAACTAGCATTCATGTCCGTAGTAAGCTTATTTTTATTTTTTACGCACCTTCTTATTTTTTCAACGTGAAACAAACTTTTTCTAAGAATTTCCACTGATATTTTCAAACTTTATGGGTGTATTTTAAGCATCAATTTTTGATTCACCCGAGTATTATTTAGAGCATAGAATAATATTAAATATCACATATCAAACTTTTTTAATATCATCTGGTAAGTACTATTTTAAGCATAAAATAATATTAAACATCACATATCACATTTTTTTAATACCATCTGATATAACATATAATTTGTTACCACACAAAGTAATAAATATCATTCAACATATTTATTATAAATTTCAATTCACTAGTTCATTTGTAAGAATTCTTTTATCACCTTATATGTTATTAAAAGTCATATACTAAGTGAGATCCTATCACTATCTTTCAAGTATACGAGTATATTTCTTTACAAGGACAACATAAATCCACTTGATCTATCAAAAATTATGAAGTGGATCTCAATTCATATTGAGCTTCAAAATATCTATACTGAAATTCTTGGAGGTCTAGAGCGTTTCAAATCTTAAAAGAGAAAAAAGAAATCTTAATGCGCCTCCGCTGAATTTGAAATGAAGAGAGAGAGACGTGCACCAATGATAATTTAGTTTTTTATTTTTGTTTTTATATTTTTACCGTAAAATATTCATCAAAGCAAACCTTGAAATGCGTTCAAATTAATCGATTGAACATGCAATTTTACAGATATACACAATAAAACGATCTTTTTTAAAAAATATAATATATATGTTTAGAACAACAGTTTTACAAGCAATAACAAATTGCAAACAGGTATAATTTAGATTTCCAGATGAAAAGTAAATTAATATTATATATAAAATATGCTTAAAATAAAAAATTATACGTCATGAAAAATGATTAATTTAAAACATGTATTGGTATAAAATATAAGAGTACTTACTATCTAGAATTTTATTCCTAGGTTCGAGTCACACAAAGAATAGATGTGAAAGTCTATTAAGATAAATAAAGATTTTTCATTTGGAGAGTTTATTCTGAAGCTTTACCTGTTTCCACTACACTTTCACAGCGAAATATTATTACTTCGGCAACCTGCTCTCTCTCTCTCTCTCTCTCTCTCTAACTCGGCTTCGGAATCCATTGGACATGCCCTATTCTCTAGCAAGCATGCGCGACAATCTTGGCGACTTACTAATTTTCACATCAATCTGAACCTCTTTTCGTCTATGTCCGTCATTGACTATCTCCATCTGATATCACCAACACTCACAAATTCGTACCTAGAATGGCCATTTTGTGTCATGTGGTGTATTTGGTACAAGCCGAACCTGAGACTCTTTCAACAAAAAACAGATTATAAACTCAGGATCCTATACTAAAGTTACAAAAAAAAAAATTATGTTAAAAAAATAAAGTTAAAATATCAATGCATGTTGTAAGAAAATTTGATAAACAAATCAAGAAAAAAAATTAAAAATTCAAATTATAGGTAATAATTTTCTTTACAAAAATTAAAGATAAATCATGGTCTATACTTATATTTATGAAGTATAGTAAATTAAATTCTAAAAGATATTTTATTTTATATTAAAAAAGTAAAACTAAAATAAAATAAGAAAAATAAGATTAGAATTGTCTATAAATTTAAATGGAGTACTTTATTCCATTACACATATATAAAGAAATATTCCTAAAACTCATTATGGTATGAAATTGAAAAATAGAAGTAAAGAAGAAAATTGGTTTCATTTTTAAATTTGAATTGGAATGTAAATTAGAAAAATTAACCTATTATTGTAGGACACTTTCAAATCAGACAAAATACCTGTGGATAGAGCAAAAACAAAAATAGAGAACTCTCCCATATATATATATCTATATACTATATAATTTGAAAAATATGTAATATTGTTATAAGATTGGACACCTTGCAAGGAGTTGTATAGAATGATCTGACAATACATTATATAAATTCATTATAATATTATTTAATAGTATATTTATCCTTAAAAACAATATCAAACAAAGCAGTTTAAATATTGTCCTTGACATGTTTTTAGGGAAAGTTTTCACCGTATTCACCAAATTGATTATGAAAAATATGTACCAATGAGTGCTTCAGTTATTCGTTACAAATATAATAGTATATATTTGTAATTCCAAGAGATACTATGTTAATCCACAAAGAATTACAAAAACAAATACATGGTTAAAAGATTTTCTCTTCATAATTAGCAAAATTTTAAAGGGTGTCCTTGCAAAGAGGCCTCTTGAGTGCTCTTTCATTTATGTTTATTTTTTTTTTTATAAAAAAAAGCCTACATCTAAATTGTTTACTAAAAGGGCATAGTAAATTGGTAATATCTGATTAGTTTAGGTACTGATTGTCTTTGCCATACTAGGGACCTCTTTAGTCCAGAAATTTTAAGCAGGAGCTACATATTATGACTGGAGCCTCGACGATAAAATTCTAAACGATGCGGTTTTAATACAGTATATGCGAGATTAAAAATAAATAAATTCTTTGGTTTTTTTTGTTTTTTTTTTTTTGGTGTGTGTAGATATTTGGCAATAAGATAGATTTCAATAGTGTTAATTACTATACATGTGGTAGTTAAAATAAACAAAACAAATCCTAATTCATTGTTTTGGGATAAGATAACTAAATCCTAATTTAATATTTGGAGAAAAGATAAAATTCAATTTTTTTTAGGGGGAGGTGGTTTGGAGGAGTTTCAATCTCAAGGTTCTTTTTGGGTTTTACAAGAATAACTTTTCATAATTTAAAGCTGTAGTGATTTAGAACACCTAGTCAACAAGACAAGACTCAATCGCAGAACACTAAGAAAGAAGAGAAACACCAAATTTACTCGGTTCAGTTTTCAATATGAGACCCTACATCCAAGGCAGCGGGAAACGACCCCTAGCTCCAATTCACTATCAGATCACATGAGTTTGAATACAATAATTGGTAAGAACTAGACTCCAGAACTTAATACAATCACATAAAAAAACCCAGTGCCTAAACTCAATTCACTCAGAAATCAAAAACAAGTTCTTCGGAGCAATCTCACACTCACCAATTCCCTTTCAGTAATTCTAATCTCGCATCCCTCTATTTTCTCTTGTATGTATAATAAGCTTTGATAGAATTTGAATAAGTCTATTACCTAACTCTTCCACGTGTCAAGCTGCAGTCTTGGCCATTAAGGACTCTAACTAATTCAACTAATTAACTAACTCTTAATCCAAGAGTCACATTATCAACAAAAACAAATCGAGGGATGGCTTACATGCTAAATTTTTATGAATCTATTTTCTTTTACATAATTAAAACAATTGAGGGGGGCTGCTCAGGGGAGGAGCCAAAAATTTAATTCAGCGGAGGTAAAAATTAGGTGTGCTCGAATTGTAGGAAGGGTTTAACTAACAATTTGAGGGGGGGCATAATTGAAATTTTTTAAATTTTGGAGCAAAAATTGACTGTACTTAAATTATAGAAAGGACTTGACTCAAAATATAAGGGAGCATACTTGAAATTCCAAAAGTTCTGGGAGGGCAAAGGATAAATTTAGAGGAGGTGAGAACTAATTTTGGAAAAGTTTACAAGGTATTTGCATAAAAATAAAATTTGGGGAGATTAGGGGAAGGAATTGCCCCTTCTGGGCCTCAGGTGGCTACTCCTTTAGGGCTACTTGAGAGAAAGGGTTGTTGGAAAGAAAAACTTTGAGGAGAGATGAGGAGATCTGATGAAGGAGGACCTAGATCGCCGGGAGAGATAGGGTGGTCACGGGGAAAATTAGAAATAGGGAAATGGTGGATGTTATTATTATTATTATTACTTTTTAAAGGGGTTACATACTTACATGCACCCACTAGTCCCTAAAACTTTTCAAAATGTTACAGCTCAATTTCTGATTCAAGTAAATGGCTCCATTGGTTCTTGAATTTAATAATTTTAGTAATTTACACTAAATTTTCACTTAAAGATAAAATTCAAAGACCGATTTTGCTATTTATTTAATTCATGAACTAAATTTTCATATTTTAAAAAATTCAAAGACCACTATGGCTGTCCACCTTTTTTTTTTTAAGAATTTGTTTAAAGTATTTTTTTGAAATATTGGACAAAAGGTAATTTTATCAACCATCAAGGCCCTTTAGGTAGAAAAATCTAAAGGTAGACCTTTTTGCAAAAATAATTTTTAAGAGGTTTTATGTTTCCAATTTTCTAAATTTAAATATCATAAAACCAACCTTACTTCGAAATATAGGAAACCCTTTTGTTTTGTAAATTATTTACCTCTGAAATCGATATCTCATGTCAGCTGAATTAAGGAGATTATTAAGAAGGAAAACTTATTATTGGTAATTTTTGGATTCAAGCTTGTATACCATTTTACTTTATATTAGGATACACAAACATGTATTTAGATGGACCATTTTGGTATCGATGTGATGTGCTACGAGCAAGAAGTACTTGTAAAAAAAAAGGCTTAGGTGTACAGTAAATTAAATTTATAAAATTATTATGATGTTCAAAAATATAATTTAAATATTTGATAAATTATGAATTATGTGATTGTAGAATAATATTCTAAACAATTTATATTATGATAATAGAATCAACTCTAATCATATTTCACAAAATTTGACTTAAAATAATTAGTTACACAATAATTCTTAAAATTTTCCGACTAAAAATAGAGACTTACTAAACATCTCTCATTCTCTTTTTCTTTTCACCTCTTTTAAAAATCAAACACAAATCTAGATAGTACGATATCATTTTTTAGAGCATTTAAAAACAAAAATTTAAATATTATTAGGAAACCTGTATAGTGCAATTCTTAAACTGGCGTAGACTAGATCTTTTGTAACTGATCACTAAGTTTTGTCATTTCCCTGAAGTTTTGCATAGGGTGAATAGAATTGAGAGGTAAATAAATTCTAAGTTCTTATTTTTATTTTTTTTGGAGGATTAAATTCTAACGTTTCTTTTTCTTTTTTTGAAAAAAGTGGGCTTAACTTAAAAAAAAAAATTCTAAAGTTTCATGCAACGAATCAAGATGTACTCCGCTATTTTAAGAAAATAAAGGGGTTGTGTAGAAATAGATGAAATAATAAAGGTCCAGTTTGAAAATACATTTTTTGTCTTCTTTTTTTTTTTTTTTTTTTTTAAAGAAGAAATTAAAGGTGATTCAAAACCAATTTCCTAATTTTCATTTACGGATTTACCACTATGTAAAAAGGTTTATGGCACTAATGCTCCCTGAATTATCACATTTGTGATAATTTAGTCCTTAAAGTTTCAATTGTGATACAAATAGTCTTTAAATTTTCGGATTTTTAACAATTTAGTTCTTGAATTATCTAAATTATAATATATTGTTAAATTTTTAATAAAAAAATATAAATAGAAAGCACATTGTAGCATCTAAAAATATATTTAAAAGAAAATATATTGAATAAAAAAAATTAAAAAGAAAAAAAGATACATTTTTCATATTTTTTAGTGTTCTTAAAATTGCAAAATTTTTAAAAAATTTTTACGTGATTATTTATTATTATTTTTAAAATTATTAAATTATTTTTAAAATATATTTTTAGATATTATTACATACTTCTTATATATATTTTTGTCAAAAATTTGATAATACGTTATAATTTAAATAATTACAGACTAAATTATTATAAATAAAAAAATTTAGAAATATTTATATCCCAATTAAAATTTTGAAATTTTGAGAATCAAATTACGATATTCAAGCGCCATTTGTGTCATTAAGGCTAATGTAAAAAGTACCACGTGCCCCGAGTATTTCACTTTAGTTTTGACAGTGCGAATCCACAAAAGGAGAAATGGTGTCAGCCGTAGGGAATCCCGTCCGTCCATGGGCATGCAAGCCGGGTGCAAGCGATGTGCGACGCGTGTCCACACGCACTCCATCACACCGACTTGATTTCACACTTGGCACTGGTCCCACCCTCTCTATCTCTCCCAATTCATTACACCTTTCTTAAGCCATGCATCCATCAATCTCGAACCCCAAAGCCCAAGATAAATAACCAAAATAAATAATCAATTAAAAAAAAAGTTCAGTTAAAAATAAAAAACAAAACTAAAATAAAAATCCCCTTTTCTTTCTTTCCTTCTCACCCTCCATTTTCCACTATTTAAACCCCTGCACATCCCCACATTCTCCGATATCTCACTACATTTTCACACAGCCTCTTTCTCTCTCTCTCCTCACTTTCTCTTTCTAATTCTTTACCCAAAAACATAAAACCAAAAATATTTTTAAAAAATGGCATGGAAAATGGGCATGGGTCTGATGGTGGTGGTGGTGGTGTACCTGGTGATGGCGGCGTTAGGGGCGGGACAGGCGCAGGGGGCGGCGTCTGGGCACCACGCGCCGGCTCCAGCGGTGGACTGCTCGAGCCTGATACTGAACATGGCGGACTGTCTGTCGTTCGTGTCGAACGGGAGCACGGTGACGAAGCCAGAGGGCACGTGCTGTGCGGGTCTCAAGACTGTCCTCAAAGCCGACCCTGACTGCCTCTGCGAGGCCTTCAAGAGCAGCGCCCAGCTCGGCGTCGTTTTGAACATCACCAAGGCCACCTCTCTCCCCCAGGCTTGCAAAGTCCCTGCCCCTTCCGCCGCTAATTGCGGATGTGAGTTGTCGTTTTTCTTATATTTTCTTTTATTTATTTCCTTTTTCAGTTTTATTTTTGGCTAATTATTTTTATTTTTTATTTTTTCAGATTTTTAGCTTGAAAAATAGGTTTTGGAATTGGGAGTACTAAATTAAAATGTCAGGGAAAAGCTTTCATTATTTTTCTCCCTTACATTTTTTTTTGTCCTTTTGAATTAAGATATGTCTTTTCTCGCGTAATATTTTTTTTCGGCTGTAGTGTATTCTCTCACCTTGAAAATAGTTTTCCAGAAATAATTAAAGCTCTGTATGTTTTCACTAGCTTTTTTTTTTATTTTTTTGAGAGGCTACAATTGTAATAGTTTTTACATGTTTGTTTCTGTAAAATAATCTGGCTTTTGCTTTTCTTATTTAAGGACTCTTTATTTTAAACTCATCTGGGATCCAAGTTTTTGTTTTTTCTCCTGTCAAGAGAAATTTTTTCTTAATTGCTTTTCTTCTTACGTTTTTTATTTTCAAAATATTTTTCTTTCATGTATATTTATTTTGGACATATCCCATTAGCCTATTTTAACTTTTTCTTTTTTTTTTTT
>JXTB01000100.1:658980-716021 GCA_002914805.1 Parasponia andersonii | reverse complement strand
TTATCCTAGTCTTAAACCACTCACAATTCTTTCTATTTAAAACATTATATTGATTTAAAATCAAAACTGATTTAATATGTGAAGAGTTATGGGATCTGTTGAGGAAAAGGTAGTTCTGGTCTGGTATTCATATCAGTTTAATTCCAATCTGGTTGGCAATGTCTTGTGATAACATATCCAGCAACTTTTTCTATATTTGTCAACGGAGATTCGCAATTGGGTCGTGTTTTCCATTTTTCCAATTTTATCTCTACTACCATTATTATTATTATTATTATTATTATTATTTACCTCTTGGGATTAGGGGGTTTGGGGAAGGACTGTGGAGCTAACCAATAATGACAGTGGCATGTGATTGACTATGAATTAAAAGTTGGACCCGAGAAGTTGTTACCATTGATGGATTTTGGCATTTATTTTTGTTTATTGTTTTTTTGAGTATGTATTAATTGTTGGTGAGTCGCTACTTGGGAAAGTGAAGACTGAAAATTCTGAGTTGACCATCCTAGTTGTAGTGGCTACTGTTACACAGTGGGCAGTTCAAAATTTTCACACACTACCAAAAAATTAAAATAGTTGACCAACCCATCAGTAGTTGACACGTGTACACCATTAAAAACTAGTAGGCGGGGACCTTCTTTGCTGTTTTTACCTTGTTGAGAGAATATGCTTGACCAGTTTACGTTACTGCTGTTTCTGTTGCATGTGGTTTGCCATAATCTTAAGCTTTTATCTTTTATTTCCCTCATATCTGTTTCAGCACTCTCACCAGCAAAATCATCTCCGACTTCCACGGTGGCGGCGCCGGAGTCGGGTGTCGGTGCCATTAACGGACAGGCTCCGTCACCCTCCCCCGGAAGTTCCGGTTCATCCGTGCTCTCGATTTCGGTTGGTTCCCTACTTGGCGTTGTAGTTGCGTCCTTGTCATGGATCTAAGCTCGAGTTTGAGAGAGTAGACTACAGAGGAGTGAATTATATTTTATTTCATTTTGTTATTAACCATTCGGCGTTTTCTTTACATTATTAGTTTGTTCCATATGGAGGTGTGACTACAGTAGTGAAACACATTCATTTTGCGGATGACTTTGATCAAACCTCTGAATACTTGGACATCTTTTGCTAATGTATTAAATTTATTCTCTCTTATTATAAATTTTGTGCTTCCCTTTATTTATTCTAATCAAATCACTAGTACGATTTTGTGAACCCAGCCAAGAGTAATACGACTTGCGGCGTGCCCAAGACAATCTTCCATTTATGAAAGACATTTTGTTTTCCCAAATCTACACATTTTCTTTCTCTTCTTTTGTTTTTTTTTTGTTTTTTTTTTAAAACACATTTTCTCTCATTTTTTCCTTCCATTTTCTTTGCTCAATACCAAACATGACTTAAACAAAAGTTTCAAAACCTGAAGGGTAATTATAACAATTGATATGTTTATTTGTTTTGGCTCATTTTTCTCGTTTTTATATTGGATCGTCATTGAATTGGATGAATTTTATTTTTATTTCAAAAAATATGGGGTATTTGGATTTCATGGTAGTGGGGCACAAATAGAGTGAGAAAAATTTAGTCCGAGCAAAAAAAAAAAAAAAAAAAAGAGTATTACCATACCTCCACACTGCAGCTAGCAGCATAAACCAACAAAATGTACCAATCTAATTCCATCTCTTGCCCAAAAATCCACATAATCTATTCCCTCTAATCTAAAGAGCACATGAGCTACTTTGGGCTCGATTGCTGTGTAACGATCAGGACTACTATGTCATTCTTTCTTCTCGTGACTTTTGGCAACTTTAGGTAGGACCCATAAAATAATACATTTGTCGAGAAATATAAGCTAACAACTTAACTTGCGAAATTGCACTAATCACTAGTGGGTCTAGAATTATTTTTCTAATCAAACTCAATTGATCCACTATGAGAGAAGAGTCTTAGCTTAAAGCTTTAAAAGGCTCCGTTTGGATGAGGTAAAAAAAAAATTTCAAAAGATTTCATTTTTCTCCTCTTTAGATTGAAACAAAAAATTCAAAAAAAATTATTCAAAAAAAAGAAAAATTTGATTTGATGTATTTTTATATATATAAAATATCAGACACATTAATTAGTAAAAACAAAGATATAAAAAATAAAATTCTATAAATTTTTAAGAAAAATATTTTCTTTTTATTTTTCATGATTTTTTTCCTCAGCAGTTTTTTTTTTTTTTTTTCCCGGATCCTAAATGGAGCCTAAGACTCCAACACACTAATTGCATTTTTAAGTTGAAAGTGACTTGAAACATTACACCAAAAATCTCATCCTTCAAGGACAACCATTTAATTTTCCCCAATAAAATTTGAAATCAAGATAAGAGTTGAAAAGAGTTTGAATCTTGAAAAGGCAGATTGTTGAGGAAATTCAACTGGTAAGCTCCAAATGGGTCAGCCTTCCACTTGAATAATGGATTGTCTATCTCCACAACTACTTATTCAGTTTTTTAAATAACATTTACTTCTTCAATCCAGCCATCAGGCATTCATTCTCTTTTTCTTGTTTTCATTTTTAAATTTACGCAAATTTCTCTTGAATTTTACACATTTTTAACGAATAGCATTGTGGCAAAGACTAGGGTAGAACCCCTAAAAAGGAAACACTGCTGCAACCTTTGTCTAATGGATGCAAATTGATCGAAAGATCAAGTTGGCCCACAGATCATAAGGATCAAAAAATACCAGTCCATATATTCCATCTAATGACAACATTACAATTAGTCATGCATCTTATGCCATGCAATATATGAGAAAACCATTTGATAACTTTTTTTTTTCCTCTCTCTAACATAATGAATTCTAAAAAGGTCATATATTTACGTACACGAGCAGTTGTACGATGACTCTCTTTTTTATTCTCTTATCTTATTATCTTATAACTTAACATGTAAATTCTATCAAAAAAAAATATATATCGCATTATAATAAAATTATAAAGCATGTGAGACAAAAGAACGAAGAAAAATAGATAATTTTTATTAATCCTCTACATGTATCAATGTATGATATTTTTATCTTTTAAAAATTATAAGACTCTGTTTGAAACTTAAGTTTCTGGAGAGAGAAAAAAAATTTAATTTTCTCTTATATGGATTAAAATAAAATAGGATTGATTTTTTTTAAAAAAAAAATAAAAATTTGATTTGATGTTATTTTTTATTATATAAAATATTGACATATTAATTAATAAAATTAAAAATATGAAAATAAAATTCTATAAATTTTTAAGAAAATTATTTTTTTCATGATTTTTTTCCTTGTAATATATTTTTCCTTCCAAAATCTGGGTTCTAAACCAAGCATAACGGTTAATTTTCTAGAAAAAAAGATAACATGTACATTTTATGTTACAAAGGAGAAAATGGTTTTTCTTCTGAAGAAAGAAACACCACAAAACAGTGTGTCATGCATTGGTGTTAGTAGAAAGGAACAATTAATAAAGATAGGGAGGTAGATGGGACAACGCAGTTTCCGTTGATGGTGAAATAATGGTCGATATTGGCTCCAATCCAAACACTTTTTCATTTATAGCATGGATTAACGGTACAAATATTTTGAAAGTACTACGAGATAATTTTCAATAAAGAAGAAACATCAACTTGTGGCCACTAAAATTGTTATCTTGTAGGTGCAAAATTGTCATGAGATTTCAAGAAGTCGGTAATTTTGTTCCATATTTTGTTTGTAGCATGGATCAACTGTACAGAAATTTGGAAGTACAAGAATATAATTTTCAAGAAAAAAGAAATTAGTAAGTGGTGGATCTAGACTATAGAATGCTAAAACGCTTTCTTCACTTGTAGATTAAAAAACTTTACGAGATTTGCCAAGATTTCAAAAAGTAAATAAATTTGTATTATTTATTATATGGAAAATTACAAAATAAAGCTTGGATTTAAATCCTCTTTTGCATAGTATACCTTATATTTCTGAAAATTATGATACAAAGTTAGACTTTTACTTTTTGGGAGAGAAAAGCGAGTTCTTTTACTAAGATAAAATTGTGTCTGCAAATACAGTAGAAGTAATACAGATTGGTGTCTCAGACAGCCAACAAGAACTAAAAATAGAATAAAGAGCTAAAACAGTTAGGTTATTTGCATCCAAGATCTAGGAATAAAACTTTAGATTAATGGTATTCTTTGGAATAAAATCTGACAATGATTTTTATAAAAATGATTTCAAGAACACCATCATTTTGTAAAAATAAATAACGCAACAAAATTAGCCATTTAAAATTTTTCGTTACAAAACTTTTCAGGATCTTGATCTAATAGAAATTAGATCTAGATAAAAATTGTTTGATTGATCCAGTATATGGTCACCTTCTTTATTCCCAACAGAGAGACCTATAGATGAATAATAAGACGATCTCCTCGATCTGATTTTATCTGGATGGCCGAAACTCCCAAGGAATTGAAATTCCTAGACTGGATGATTTTCTCTCTCTCTCTCTCTAAGGGGGAGTGTTTCACGTGTAGTACTTTTTTTGTGATTGCTAGAGAACATTTTTTTTTAACTATAGAGAGAGTAGTCAACTCTATTAGGTTTGTTGGGCTCAGTGATCATCAAATTAACTATTGGGCAATTAAGAGCTAAATAATAAACGAGATGGATCTATATAGTCTAAACTCCAATGGACTGAATACTCACAATTATAATAAGCTCATAATTATAAATGAGCGTTGTCTATTAATATTAGGGTACACCACTATAGGCCCAATATTGAACTCTTGGACTAAATGCCATTTATTTTATATGAAACTTATTAATAACTAATTAATTCAATCCATTAAGTATATACTATACCTGCAGACGTATCCCCCGAGACAATGCCGTATTAAATCACCGTATTACCCTTCGAATACATATTTACTTTGGAGTTATCATTTTTCATCTAATGGATAATAGTTGACTACAGTATACGTATTTACTTATAACACAGTCAAATTCATATAATAAATACCAGAATTTTGGTTTATTTTTAAGTACTTGAAAAAACTTAAAGTGATATTATATAATAGTGTCCACTATAAAGAACTTTTTATGCATTTCATATACCTTATTTTTCAAGATACTGGAGTTCAAACTATAGATCAGAATTAGTCCTTTACTAACTCAAAAAGATAAAAAAAAAATATAAAAATAAGTTCGTTAATCACTATAATTAAGGCATTATTGCAATAATATTAAATTAGTGAAATTAGAATATTGAGTTACGATACTTAATCTCAAATTCTATTTCATTATGTCCTACTTTATGCACTTATAACTTTCTGATAACACACTAGTGTTTTTATCTGAAGACTCACTTCGATAATTTGAGACTTCATCATTCACGCTGAAATAGATAACACTACATTCTATAGTATAGTAAAGTATTCCATCTTTAATATATAGAATGAGAATAATTTAAATTAAACTAATGAAATAAGAAATATATATTGTCTTCTACATATGAACTTATTATACGAATAATTCTTTATTACTTATTATTTGTCATGAAATCTTTTAGATATTTGCATAAGATACATATAAATATTGTTGAGAAATTAAGGTTTCAATCTTACTCACTCTTATTTTGAAGATAACAAACATTTAATTTTGTACTAATGATTTAACTTGAGTGTGTAGTGAAATGATATTAAAGTTTTTCCTCAAGTTAATCAAGAAATCAGGCCTGAAGATGGATGCATATGGACTTATTAGAATCAAACTTAAAGATAGGCAATCAAGATATAAGACCATACTTAGTGTATATTTCATATTTAGTCTTGTATTTGATTTAGTTCATTGCACATAAATTCTCTTTGCATTGGCTTATACTTTTCAAAAGAGTTTTTTAAACTATCTTAAGCTTAAAATGGTTATTTTATCATAGAAGTTTGAAAATAGAAAATAATAATCTCTTTGAATGAGGAAATATTCTTTAAAATATGATTTCTTAAGTTTAAATAAGTTGTAAATATATTTGAAATTATGCTTATTTGAAATAAGCCCTAAAAGAAGATTTTCTATTTGTAAACAAGAATGTGTTTTAGGATGAACACTTTCTAAATTATTGTTAAATATCTTTGTGAAACTAAGACAAGTTTGCAATAGCCAAAATATTATCTTCAAATTGATTTCTAATGTTTTCAAAGTTTTTAAAATAAGTTTAGAAGTCAGTTTTTGAAAAACGCTAAAAGCTGTTAAAATTTGAAAAATGCTAAAATCCTATCAAAATCTGAAATACGACCAAAAATGGGTTTGGTCTTGGTCGACCAACAGTGATTTTGGTCGATCAAAATTGGTCGACTACTTTTTATACCAGTGGCCAGAAATGACCATTGGAGCTGAACTGACGTATCAAACTCTAACGGCTATATTTTTAATCGACCAGCTTTAATTTTGGTCAATCAAACGTTTAGTAGAAAGCTAATAACAGCTATAAACGGCTAGTTTTCTTGGAGATATATATATATATATATATATATATAGCCTCATTTGATGGCATTGAAGATAAGAGTATGAACTTAAATTGATATTCATCTACTCTCAAAGTATCTTAGCCTATTTTCACATAAATTACATTTTCAAATCATATTGAGCCAATCTTAGAGCAATCATTATGCATTGTGCTTAAATCTCGTAAGTCAAAATCGTATTAATCACTTTGTAAGGAGAATTTGTGAGTGAGTGTTCACTCTTGTTTATTGAAAAACCATTGAGTGTGAGGTGAGGTTGGCACCAGATTCATAAGCAACCCGATTTAGGTGAGGTTACTACCAGAGTCATAAACAACTTGTGAGTTGGTGAGATTGGCACCATAATCTAAACAATCCGTATAGGTGAGGTTGTCACCGGAGTCAAAACAATCTGAGGTTAGGCATGATAGAGCCGAAGTCAAGACTATTGTAAAGGCTAGGGCGTACTTAAGAAGAATTGACTCTATTTATAAAAGGGTCGGTCAAGCTCATAATCTTGATCCGGTAGTGAAAAGCTCAAAGCAAGTTATCGAGGGCCAGGGACATAGGCAAACCGTCGTATTTGTCGAATCTCGTAAAAACTGAGTTTGCACTTTCTCTATCCCTACACTCTTTACTTTATTGCAAGCTATTTAATTGAGTGTTTGATATTTAATGTGCTTAATATACTTGCTATTATTGCTATATGTTTGGCATTATTATTGATTTAGCTAAAAAGTTTAAAAATAGTGGTCTATGGTTTTGAATAGTTGAAAAGTTTCTTAGAACGTTTTAAAACCCAATTCAGCCCCTCTCTTGGGTTGTCAATCTTGGAAATAACAATAGCTAATAATTGGTATCAGATCTTGGTGCTCAATTTTAAAAGACGTAACCGTCTTGAGATGGCAATCCCAAACAATTTTCATAACTTTTCATATGAGCGGTATTCAACTACTAGACCACCATTTCTTAATGGAACTGATTTTAATTATTGAAAAAATAGGATGCTTACATATCTACAATCTTTATATTTTGATTTATGGCATATTGTTACTAAAGCTCCATTTGTTTTTAAGAAAAAGGTTGATGATAAATTTGTTGATAAAGAAATTAATGAATATGATGTAAATGATAAAATTGCATTTTCAAAAAACAGTAGAGCTATGCATATTTTGATTTGTGGTATGGATAGAGATATATTTAATAATGTTGAAAAAGCCACAAATGCTCATGAAATGTGAAATATGCTTGAAGTGTTATATCAAGGTACAAATTCTATGAAAAAGATGAAAATCAATATTCTTATATGCCAATATGAATTATTCAAGATGCATAAAGATGAGACTATTGATCAAATGTTTACTAGATATACTATTATTATTAACTCTCTTAATGCTCTTAGAAAATCATTCTCTAATATAGATTTGGTGAATAAACTATTTAGGAGTCTTCCTAAAGCATATTTAAGTAAAGTGGTGGTAATTCAAGAAGCTAGAGATCTCACCAAACTTCCTCTAGAAGAACTCATGTGTTCGCTTATGACATATGAGATCTTGATGAAAGAAAGCAATGAAGGAGATCAAGAAGACAACATGTGCTTCATGACAATAGAAAATGAGGTAAGCTCACTTGAACTTAGAAGTAAATTTCATGATGTTAGTGATACTAATAGTGAGTTTAGTGATAGTGATTGTGAATTGTCATATGAAAACTTGTTGAGTGATTTCAATGATTTATACAAAAATTATGAAAAACTTATTTTCAAGAACTATGCTCTCAAAAAGGAAATTCTTAGTTTGTCAAAAATAGTTGAAGAGTTTACTAAAGGAAAGAAAGTGAAATTGCCTTGTAGGACTCGTGATATTTTGTCAAAAGAAGACGCTTCCTTAAATGACAAGATTTTTGACTTGACCAACATTGTCCACAAGTCCATCGATAGAAAGAAAAATTTTGATTTAATGCTTGGTGGACAAAAATATGTTTTTGACAAAGGAGGTATTGGGTACAAATCTTCTATAAAATAAAAATACTTCAAGAACTATTTTGTGAAATCTAGTACAAGTGACACAAAGCACACTTGTACTCATTGCAATCCAAATGAACATGCTAGTTTTTCATACTTTATAAAGAAAAGTGCATATTTTGGTGGAAAACTAGCTTGGGTATCAAAGAGTTAAAAGACCAACCCCCAAGGACCCAAAGTTATGTGGGTACCGAAAATCCATACTTGAATCTTTTTTATAGGAACAAACAAGAAAGTGGGTGCTCCAAGAACAAAACCAATGACTTCACCAAGCTCTCAACTTTTACAAGGAAATAATGATAGATATTTTCTTTTAGAGACAATACAAAAAGCAAGATCATGGGCATAAGTGATTTTGGAGAAAAGCATAAATGATGTTGTTATAGGTTTGGTATTTAAGCTTTAATGATTGGAGTTTAACGACAAATCAAAAGATGATGATTAAGTCCAACCTCAATACAAAGAAGATGAAGAGCTTTTGCAAGGATGGTATAGGTGATTTTATTTGAATTATTTATAAGTATAAATTTGATTGACATATTAATCGCTTTTATATGATTCAAATAGCTTGCATAATGCATATTACTTAAACTATTATATTTGTACAAATACTTGATAGTTTTTATATGATAGACATCATGCATAATTAGTTGAATTATTTTATCTATATTAGTATTGTATTTGAACTCAAAATGATGTATTACTTGAATTCAATGTTTACACTTTGTAACTTTATCATTTTGCATATTTACGCATGATTTTTTTTATGGGAACAATTTTTTTTTATGAATATCACATATAAGATTTTCATTAGCTTTCAAAACATGCTTTGTTATGTTTTATCTTTTCTGAACATCTATTTCTTATGGTTGTTTAAACTTAGCAGACAATCATGTTTGGATTGGATACTTGTTATTAGTTGCTTATTCATATTTTTACTTTACATTTGTTAATTGGTATCAATCTTATCCTTCTTATTTACGCAACTTTTTAATGATATCAAAAGGAGAAGAAGAATGTGTTTTTGATTTAAATTATTTCAATTGGTATCAAGTTAATCATTTTATCTTTGATTTGTTGCTTTACTTGGTATCAACTTGGTATAATTTTTCAAAATACAATTGATATCTATTGGCATAGTTTTAATTGGTGTCAAACTTGGTTATTCTTTTCTTCAAATATAATTGGTAAATTTTTTTAAAAATAATTGGTATCCATAATTGATATCTCTCATATATGATTGATCTTTTCTTACTTTGGTTTTTGACATTTTGATCATGATTCATATATTGAGGAGGAGCATATTTATGATTTACTTGTACTAAATGATTATATATTTTGAATGCATCATTTGATGCTCTTCATAATTTGATGAAAATGAAGAAAAAGAAATTCTTTCACTTTTGTGCATAAATGATTTTAATTTCTCCTCTAAATTTTGTGATGATTACATTTGGAAAAATATATTTTCAACAAGTGAAATATTTATAGCTTTCGTGATCTTGATTTAATGAACCTTTTTTTTTACACATAGAATATGCTATACTTCTCATACTCTTTGGCATCACATTGTTGTTCAATCTTATATTTGACATTGTTATTCTTATTTTGAAGATTGTTCAATTCTAGCTTCCTCCATATCTCCTTATTGCTTAACTTGTCATATTATTTTTTTACATGGAGAGAATTTTTTTTTTATTATTACTCTTTTATATACTTTTGTCATGAATTCAAATGGAAAAAGTAATATAGTGAATTCATACGAGGAGAATCTTCTTTTAAAGATAAATTGGTTTTTCTGCAATATCTAGTTTGATATTTGTCTCTATTTTTTTAATGATGTCAAAAGGAGGAGAATAATGTTGATTTATGAATATGAAGAGAAAAGATTTGTTTATGAGTGTGCATAATTTAAGGGAGAGAACTTTGTTTAGCACACATTTCAAATTTTCTCATAATATGCTTATGATGCTTAATTGAGTTAAAAAGGGAGAGCAAGTCCCTTTAACTTTGTCAAGCATATTTTGAGGTGGAGCTTAAAATATGGTAAAGATTAAGGTAAACTTGTCAAATTCCATATTTTCTTATCCTTATTGCATATTTTCTTTTATCTCATAAATCAATATTTGTCATCATAAAAAATGGGGAGTTTGTTGAGAAATTAAGGTTTCAATCTTACTCACTCTTATTTTGAAGATAACAAACATTTAATTTAGTATTAATGATTTAATTTGAGTATGTAGTGAAATGATATTAAAGTTCTACCTTAAGTAAATTAAAAAATCAAGCTTGAAGATGGATGCATATAGGCTTATTAGAATCAAGCTTAAAGATAGACAATCAAGATATAAGACCATACTTAGATAGGGTATATTTCATATTTAGTCTTGTATTTGATTTAATTCATTGCACATAAATTCTCTTTGCATTGACTCATACTTTTCAAAATACTTTTTTAAACTATCTTCAACTTAAAATAGTTATTTTATCATAAAATTTGAAAATAAAAAATAATGATCTCTTTGAATGAGAAAATATTCTTTAAAACAAGATTTCTTAAGTTTAAATATCTTGCAAATATATTTTAAGTTATGATTATTTGAAATAGACTAAAAGAAGATTTTCTATTTGCAAACAAGAATGTGTTTTAGGATGAACACTTTCTAAATTATTGTTAAATATCTTTGTGAAACTAAAACAAGTTTGTAATAGACAAAATATTCTCTTCAAATTGATTTCTAATGTCTTTAAAGTATTTAAAATAAGTTTTGAAGTCAGTTTTTTAAAAACGCCAAAAGCTGTTAAAATTTGAAAAATGCCAAAATCCTATCAGAATCTAAAATACGACCAAAAATAGGTTTACCAACAGTGATTTTGGTCGACCAAAGTTGGTGGACCACTTTTTATACCGTTGGCCACAAATGACAGTTGGAGCAGAACTGATGTGTCAAACTCCAACGGCTATATTTTTGGTCGACCAGCTTTAATTTTGGTTAACCATACTTTTAGCAAAAAGCTAATAACGGCTATAAACGACTAGTTTTCTTAGAGATATATCAGCTTTAATTTTGGTTAACCATACTTTTAGCAAAAAGCTAATAACGGCTATAAACGACTAGTTTTCTTGGATATATATATATATATATTTTGGTTAACCATACTTTTAGCAAAAAGCTAATAACGGCTATAAACGACTAGTTTTCTTAGAGATATATATATATATATATATATATATATGGAGCCTCATTTGATAACATTGAAGACAACAGTATGAACTTAAATTGATATTCATCTACTCTCAAAGTGTCTTAGCCTATTTTCATATCAATTACACTTTCAAATCATATTGAGCCAATCTTAAAGCATTAATTGTACACTGTTCTTAAATCTCCTAAGCCAAAATTATATTAATTACTTTATAAGGAGAATTTATGAGTTAGTGTTCACTCTTGTTTATTGAAAAATTATTGAGTGTGAGGTGAGGTTGCCACCGGATTCATAAACAAACTGATTTAGGTGAGGTTGCCACCAGAGTCATAAACAACCCGTGAGTTGGTGAGATTAGCACCGTTGTCTAAACAATCCATATAGGTGAGGTTATTACCTGAGTCAAAATAATCCGAATTTAGGCGTGATAGAGCCGAAGTCAAGACTGTTGTAAAGGCTAGGGTGTGCCTAAGAAGAATTTACTCCGTTTGTAAAAAGGTCGGTCAAGCCTATAATCTTGATCCGATAGTAGAAAGCTCAAAGTAAGTTGCCGAGGGTCGGGGACGTAGGCAAACCGTCGTATTTGTCGAATCTCGTAAAAACCGAGTTTGCACTTTCTCTATCTCTACACTCTTTACTTTATTGCAAACTATTTAATTGAGTGTTTGATATTTAGTGTGCTTAATATACTTGCTATTATTGCTATATGTTTGGCATTATTATTAATTTAGCTAAAAAGTTTCAAAATAGTGGTCTATGATTTTGAATGGTTGAAATGTTTCTTAAAATATTTTAAAACCCAATTCAGCCCCTTTCTTGGGTTGTTAATCTTGGGCTAACAATAGCTAATAGATATCACATGTATATTAGTGGGATATAAATAAATAGAAATTCATATTATAGAATTTATTAATAACCAATAGATGACAAATAATTCAATAACTATTGTTTATAATATGAAACTAATAAACCGCTTCATAGGATATTATTCCAATACTGACGACATTATATAGCAAACTACAATTAACAATTATATCAGACAAAATAGGACTCTCTATGGACAAAGATTCACGATGATGGATAGCATAAGTTGCATTCTTAGACTGCATTTTTGAACTCACTCTTTACTTCGAAAATAGAGGTCGAATTAAAGAGCAAAACTGGTTCTTTCTCGGATAGCAAACCATTCAGCCATTAGCACCTTATGGCACCCTGGGATTTTAATGGTAGTTGTTCAATATGCAAGACCTTGAGAATCATAAATTACAACCCCAAAATCGATGGAGTCTTGCTTATTAGTTATAGCCACATCAATATTGAGTAGAAGGAGTAGACCATTTGCCACTTGAAAATGTGTTCAGAGACTTATGCCTCATTGATTTGTTTAATTGCTTATATTCAGAAAGCCAAAACTCAACATTTTTTGGGGACACTGTGGGACCCGTTCCTAAATCATATACCACGTGGATGATTAAGTGGCTGAACAGATCGTAAACGAGGCACACCGTCCGACCCGTGTCCAGAGTGACCAATTAAAGGCCACGCGAGTCCCACGTGGTACCATATAGGCCCATGGGCTGTCCGAGGCTAGGGTCGAACCCAACCCAGACCCTGAATGGGCTCGGCCTAGTCCGATTCTTACCTCGACAGCTGGGGGTCGGGAACCTCAGGGGTCTTCTACTAGAGTACAGTGGGAAGCAACTCACAGCTCCAGACCCAGACAGAGCATTTAATGCGACCCTAGGTAGGTGCGTGCATTGGGCAAGTCATCCTGACAGAACGGCAGCTTGTCAAAATCTCACCCCCGACAGGCTGGAGTCGTAGGGGACGGCAGAAAACAGGCCGCGACGATGCAAGGAAGGTCACGGTAACCATGACCCGTGATTTCTGGAGTAAGTCATGATGGAAAAAGGTACTCGATCATGAGATTGAGAGCCAAAAAACTCCCAGTCCCAGGATCATATATATATAAGCCTTGTTTCCTCCCAAAGGAGATATATATAGAAAAGAGACAATACAATATACAAAAAACTTTTTTACAGAGAAAAACAAAATCTTTGTTGTTCTATCTTAGGGATAAATCACTGACTTAAGCATCGGAGAGTCTTTGCAGGTGGCCACCCCCACCTCCCCGTCTCAGCCTGAAGCTAAAGATATTCCGGGATAGCAAGGACACGTGGACAGTTGGTGAATACCTCGTCAGCAGTTCAAAGACACATGGACCGCTGGTGAGAACCGATCTAACAGGTCGTCGTCAAAACCTGGGGGCAGAAGAGGTTGGTGCAAAAGGCTCACCGGGCAGGCTCGAAGGCACTCCCCTGCCGTACACAATCTTCATGGCCGGCGCCTCCAGGATCACAAGCTTGCCCGCCTCGGGAGTTGGCACTATCGGTGTTTCATCCCCGGTCACGAACAGACCCTCCAGGCTATCGTCTGAATCTGTTCTTGGTATGACAACTTCTGAGGTCTCATCCTCCGAGGACACCACCAAACACCGACCAGCGGGGACCTTGAGGTGAGCCTTGTGTATAGCAGTTTTCCCTTTGATCGGGGAGGGGTCCACCGAAGGTCTTGCATCTGAGCCTGCAAAGGGCAAGCAACATGGTTAAAATGTAGCCATGACCTGACCGACGGAGCCCAAAAACACAAAAATGTACTCACTCTTAGCCCTCTTAGGGGCAACGGTCTCCTCCCTGCGGAACCTAGCACACTCCTCAGCCACGAGCTTCACCGCATCTTCGAGCTCGTGACTGGTCAGCGCCACCAAGTCATTGGGACCCACCAGCTGGCTCGAGGCCGTGATCTGACGGCCCACCATAGCGATGAGACCTTGCTTTTCCCGGTGGAACTGGTTCAGGGCGGAGGAGTCAAGCTGGCTCCGAAGGTGCTTGGTGATGACCCACATGTCTAGTGGAAAGAGGAGGTATGAGACCATCCTTGGAATCATGTTTATCACCTGGGGATTCAGGACAGCCTGGATGTGTCGGTAATCCCCGGACGACCCGAAGAGGATGATTCCCTCCAACTCTTGGAGCCGACCCGCTGACAGCCGAGGCTCGAACTTGTTTTCCTCCGCAGAGGCTGTGCAAAGCAAAACGTCATGAGAAAAAACGGATGAAATATGCACGGACCCAAAATTCACGACCCAGTACTTACTTTGCAGAAAAGACGAGGGGATTTGAAAACGCTCTCCGTTCACCCAGGGAGAGCACCACGCCCCTCCGACGGTGTATATCTTGGAATGAGAGTCCCACTGCTTGTCCGACCTTGGCAAGCCCCAGAAGATGTGGCGCCCCGGGAGCGGCTGGAGATAGAAAGTGGGGTAAGAGCCCTTTTTGGGGATGAGGATAAGCTTATAAGCATAGAAAACCACTTCCAGGTCAATATATGTGTTGAGGAGGATGGACAAGGCAGAAAGCCCCATCAGGATCCTGATTCCGTTAGCATTGAGCTGCATCGAATAAATCCCCGTGAGGCTAAAGAACTGGTGGACCAAGGGAGGAAGAGGAAACTGCAACCACTCTAAATGCCTCCTCCCCAGAATGATGGAGCCTTCTGGAGCAGAGGGGTAAAGGTACTAGTCCGCCGGGCCGTCGACCTTCTCTAAAGTAACTCCGCCGGGGAAGCAGAGCTACCTCCTCAATGACCCTAATTTAGAATCTGCGACGAGGTGGAGTTTCTGACTCAGATTCAGGGCCATCGTGTTAGATACGGTCGAAGAAGACGAAAGGTTCTGGAAAAAAGGAGATGCGGAAACCCTAAGATTTGAGAAAGCTGAAATACTTGGAGATTTTGGTAAAGTAAGAAATGAGCGTAAATGCGGCTTTTATAGAGGGGGAGCCGAAGAGTTTTTCCTGGAGGAGGGCAGGGCAAGGAAGATGGAAGCATTAGAATTTCAAAATTTAAAAATATTGTGACATGGGATGGCGTGCCTCCACGTCGGCAATTGGGGAGCCGCGTGTATCCCTCAAACTAGAGGAACGAAGAAATGATTTTCCCACTTGATGGATACGAATCCATCAAATAGGGAAATGGGGACAGTTGTGGGACCCGTTCTTAAATCAGACACCACGTGGATGATTAAGTGGCTGAACTGGTCGTAAACGGGGCACACCATCCGACACGTGACCAGAGTGACCAATTAAAGGCCACGCGAATCGCACGTGGTACCGCATAGGCCCATGGGCTGTCCGAGGCTAGGGCTGAACCCATCCCAGACTCTGGATGGGCTCGGCCTAGTCTGATTCTTACCTCTACAGCTGGGAGTCGGGAACCTCAGGGGTCTTCCACTAGAGTACAGTGGGAAGCAACTCACAGCTCCAGACCTAGACAAAGCATTTAATGCGACCCTGGGTAGGTGCGCGCATTAGGTAAGTCGTCCTGACAGAACAGCGGCTTGTCAAAATCTCACCCCCGATAGGCTGGAGTCATAGGGGATGGCGGAAAACAGGCCGCGACGATGCAAGGAAGGTCACGGTAACCATGACCCGTGATTTCTAGAGTAAGTCATGATGGAAAAAGGTACTCGATCCTAGGATTGAGAGCCAAAAAACTCCCAGTCCCAGGATCATATATATATAAGCATTGTTTCCTCCCAAAGGAGAGATATATAGAAAAGAGACAATACAATATATAGAAAATATTTTTACAGAGAAAAACGAAATCCTTGTTGTTCCATCTTAGGGATAAATCACTGACTTAAGTATCGGAGAGTCTTTGTAGGTGGCCACCCCCACCTCCCCGTCTCAGCCTGAAGCTAAAGATATTCCGGGATAGCAAGGACACGTGGACAGTTGGTGAATACCTCGTCAGCAGTTCAGAGACACGTGGACCGCTGGTGAGAACCGATCCAATAGATACATGAGGCAGTTCTCACTCGGTGGCTATGTATAATCCCATTCCACTCACCTCATAACATCCAAGCTAATACAAACTAAGTTTCTAACCTCATGGCACATCTTGCAAAAATTCTCCACTGCTTCTTGCACATTGAATTCTAGAAATAGTTTTCAAACCAAACTTCATTTGTAACTAAACAATCCATCACATATTAAGACTTGGTACTCTTCTCGAAGAAATGTTCTAAAGAGTTATGATGATGCCATGACAAGTTTGCAACATAAAGATCTTGACTTTATTCGAAATTTTAAGGTTCCACAAAGATTTCTACCATTTAGAAAGAGAGGTTGTGTTTGAAGCACTGCTCGAGATTTTAGTTTCCATTACCACCTTATATCCAGACTTGACCGAATACACACCATTATTATAGTAGTGCCAAAAAAACTAGTCCATCCTGTCTTCATAGCTTAAGGGAATATTCTTAATCAAGTCAGCATCAAGAGGCCAAAAAAAATGCAATCCATGTCAAATCCTAGACTTCTAATTGGAGCGAAAGATCTGAAACAAGTGGATCTTTTGATTGAAACTAAGGTGGGGTGATATAGAGCAAAATTAAGAGGGGCAAGGATGCCATAGATCCTTAAAGATCCTAATCAAACAAAGACCTAAGTTGAGGATGTCACGACCCTAAAGGATACCCCACAAAAAGAACTGCTTCTTTCAATAATTTTAGCATTCAAAAAACTAGATGTTTGAAACTATTTTGCCTTCAGACAATGACTAATAAGAGAGTTTAGGTTAGAGACCAATCTCTAAGCCTGTTTAGCCAATATAGCTTGGTTAAAGATAATCAGATTTCTAAACCACATTCAACCTCCATTTTTCCCAAACAAAATTTTTCTCGTCTCCACTGGTGCATTACACTATTGTCATCAGAATCTCCCTACGAAAAATGAACAACTATAGCACGTAACTCATTACATAACAAAATAGGAAGCTTAGATATCGCTGAAGTGGGAGTGGATTGAGCAACATCACTAATCATAACCTCTTTACCACCAATGGAAAAAAAAGCTTGTCGCTCCATGTTGGAGCTTGTTACTACTGCTTGTTTAATATAAGAAGAGGCAGTCCTCTTGTTCGTCCCAATGAAAGTTGGAAGGCCGAGGTAATTATCATGAGATTGATCAATCTCTAATCCAAGAAGTTGTTGAATAGTTTCTCTCAAATCATCTTTAACATTTAGACTAAAAAATAAAGCAGATTTTTTAAAATTTATAGAATGCCCCGAAGTTTCTTCATATATGATCAAAATTTCTTTGATTAAGTATATCTCCTCTAATTTTGCCTTCCAAAAAGCAAACTATCACGGGCAAAAAATGAATAGGATATCTTCGGGCCTCTTCTAGATCAAGTAAAACTAGGAAGAGCTCTTGTCTCTTCTGCACACCTTATTAGGAAGGATTGATAAGTGCATATTTGAGCTTATATTTATATTAAATCCTCCACATTACTTTGTTTGTTTTCTTATTATTTCTAGGTTTTTAATGTTGTGTTTGTATTTATAGGTATTTTTAGATAAGAAGGAATAAAACAGAGTCAAAACCAGGTGAAAATGATAAGAGTGATCGTTGTAGCATTGAAACCCTAGCACCACGCCACTAGCTCTCAGTTTTCAAGAAAATTCTACACACATACGATACTAGAATATCGGGAAACTAACCAATTTTGAGTTTTTGACACATTTAGGACTCTCCAACTTTGGGAAATTTTTCCTAAGGCCATGATACTTATAAATAGGGCATTCTAGAGATGGGGACATATTTTGAGAGCCTAGACTCATAGAAACATAGATAGAGAGAGTTGTTGGTATTCGTTGGAATAAAATTCCGGAAAATATTTTCATAAAATCATTTTCAAGAATACCATAGTTTTGTAAAATCTAGAAATGCTGCGGAATTAATTGTTTACAATTTTCTATTTACAAAATATTCCGAATCGTGATATAATATAAATTAATTCTTGATCTAGACAAGAATAATACTCAGATTTGCTTTACAACCTTCTTGTCTTCCATTCTATTCTCAAGAACTGTTTGATTAATCTGGTAGGTGGTCACCTTCTTGATTCGCAATAAAGAGATCTGCAGACAAACAAGAAGATAATCTCCTCGAACCGATTTCTCCGGATGGCCGAAAACACCAAAGATGATGAATCCCAAGCTTGGTTGATTTTCTCTGCTCTCCTTCTCTCTCTGTTATGCATGAAACACTCTTCTCTTAGGGGTGTTTCACATGTAACTTATGTTCTGTGCAATTAAAGAACTTTTTTTTTTAACTATAGAGAGATTAGTAAACCCTAATAGGTTTATTGGGCTTGTTGGGCTCAACTGATCATCAAATAATTGTTGAGTTTTAAATTGGGCTAGACAGAGGGCCAGATGGATCCATAAAGCCCAAGCTCCAATGGACCATATGCCCACAATCAAAATTAACTCATAATTATAATTAGGCTTTGTCCATTAATATTAGGGCACACCATTATAGGCTCAATATTGAACTCTTGGACTAAATGTCATTTATTTTTTGTGAGGTTTATTAACAAATAATTAGTTGGATCTATTTAGCATATACCATATCTGTAGACGTACCCCCAATGTAATACCATACTAGTATGGTAAAATTACCGTATTACCCTTCTAGTACATATTTACATTTGAGTTATCATTTTCCATCTAATAGATAATAGTTGACTATGGTATTTGTATCTGCTTATACCAACACAGTTAAATTCATATAGTGAATACCGGAGCCCTAGTTTATATATCCAAGTACTTAAAGTGACATTTTATGCATGGTCTGTCATGAAAAGCGTTCTATACATTTCATACACCTTATCTTCCAAGATACCAGAGTTCGAATCATAAATCGGAACTAGTCTTTTAGTAACTCAAAAAGATAAAACACATGAAAGTAAGTTCGTTAATCACTAGGATTGAGATTTTCTACAATAATGCTAGATTAGTGAAATTAGAAATTTAAGTTATGATACTTAACCTTAAATTTTAATTTACTCGGTCTTGTTCGATGCTGTTATAACTTTCTTATGATACATTAGTATTTCTATCCGAAGACTCACTTCGATAATTGGAGACTTCATTATGATAATAGAAAACACTACCTTTTATGGCATAGTAAAGTATTCCATCTTCAATATGTAGAATGCGAATAATTTAATTTAGACATAATGAAAAAAAGAATGTAATATCTCCCACATATGAATTCATCATACGAATAATTCTTTATTACTCATTATATGTCTCGTAATTTTTAACTGTTTGCATAAGATAAATATACACATCACATGTATATCAATGGGGCATAAATGAAATAATATTTCATAACATAGATTTTATTAACAAAAAATAGATAACAAATAATCTGATAATAAATAGTTTATAATGTCAAAATAATAAACTACTTTATAGGACATTATTCTAACAAGAGAATCAGGAGGAGACTTAAAGTGCTTAGAGGTCGGACATCATTTTGTGTAGAAGAGTCTCACACCAATCAACTTTTTCCTTCTTTTATTTTTCTTTTCTCCTTGTTTTTATTTGTCTAGCATGATGGATTCCTTGTTTATTTGTTTAAGCACACCAGGCTAGATTTCTTTTTGGTTAAAGGTAATTTCAAAGTTCTAGATATGATATTAGGTTAATTGTTTCAAATCTTATACATATATATATATATGTACCAATCCAGTAGGTATTTTTTTTACATATGACATGCATTATTTTGTCCAATTAAAATTCATCATATACGTCTGTTCATGATAAATATTGGAGAGAGAAAAATATTAATTAATAGATTTTTATTTTTATTATTTTTTTTTCAACTACCCAAATTATTATTGCTGTTAAATTTTGATCCAACGGCTAAAAAAATACCTATAGGTGGGTAAAAAAAATGTCTATTAGGTTAGAAACCATATATATATATATATATATATATATATATGACACTAATCCAATAGGTATTTTTTTTATACCTATCTATAGCTATTATTTTGTCAAATTAAAATTTATCATACATGTCTTTTCATAATAAAAGATGGAGAGAGAGAGAGAGAAAAAAAATATATTAAATAATGAATATTTATTTTAATTTTTATTTTTCTCCAACTACTTAAATTATAATAGCTATTAGGTCATTGATTCAATGACTAAAAAAAATTCATATTGGATTAGGAACCATATATATATATATATATTAATTGTTCATTCAATGTTGCTTATGTTCTTTTATGCTTTAATGGTTATGATTTCTATTTTAACTTGTTTAGGTGTACAACTAATTGAACATGATAGATATCTACAACTAGATTGAAATTCTAAATCCGTGTTTGTTTAGATATTTTGGCCTTGAGTAGCAAATTGTGACTAATTGAATTGAGACAATTGATTGATTAGTTGTGATGAATAGCATAACCTAGGTTAAAGATTCTGAGCATGTTAGATGATTGTCTAAATTATCCGATTTTCCTCTAATTAATGTATTGATTAAATTAACTAAAAAAACTTATTCGAAGTTATCAAATTGATAGAATCTAGATGAAAAGCTTATTTTTTATAGCGAAAAACTAAGGAAAAATAGAGACAGCAGCGCTGATTGATATCTCTGGCTAATAACATTAATGAATGATTGAATATAGGATTTGGTAATTAACTTAATAGATTGTCGGGTAATAGTGGAGATTGAGCTTTTAACCATGTTTTATTCTTATTTGTTTTCGCTTTTATTTACTTTTGTTAGTTTTACTTTATTTTTATAAAACCTCCTTTAGTTTATAACTAGATTAATTAGAAATTATTAATAAAGGGGATTGACCCTTCTTGCCACTATAAGAGATAATACTAGATTTACTAGGTTTTGCTAGATTAGTGTTAGATGGTAATCGATTTAATTTGAATGCATTGATAACCGTTAACATTAATCTAACATAAGGAGCAGAAGAACAATACCAAGCACACCTAACCATTTCCATATAACTATCATCCTTAGCCTAAAAATGTTTAAACCTGAAAGGTTGGAGTCCATTGGGATGGTAGGTCTGTCCGGAACTGGCATTATCAAGGACGAGTCAGACAAAGCAATGGCCATTATCCCATAAATCTAAGTTGAAAACTTGGAAATTTGGAAACATAGTCTTCCATTTGGGGGTAGTAATGTAATGGTCCAAACGTTCTTGGATATTCTCCTCGGCTTCCCTACATTTATCGCAAATGAGCTTAGCTCCATAGAATCCAAAATAAACTAAGTTACAGTCAATCAAAATACTTCTGAAGTTAAACATGTCACCATTAGACCTATTATTTCTCCTAGTTTCTCATTCCATGAAAGAACTTCGTTAAGGTCTCCTCCAATCGCCCAGGGGACGTCCAAATTGATGCCAAGTCTATTAAGCAATTCCCAAGTCTAGTGTTTGAATTTAGAGTCACCATAAATACTTGTAAACTGCCAACGAACCCCCAGATTTAGTGAGGCTGTGGTGTCAATGTGATGCTTGGAGTAGTTAAGAATTGAAATATCCCAAGGAGTTCCGTTAAAACGTAGCAAGACCTCACTCTGTCCCTCGCTAACTACTGCAATACCATAATCAAATCCAATTCTTCTCCCTAACTCCATGGTGCTCCTGCCCCATAATTTTGTTTCAAAAAGCCGGGGAATAATATTAAAGCAAACTGTAGAGTCTGCTTAATGCTCGTTGACTCTCCAATCCATGAGCATTCCACACTTTAATACTCATTGGACCTGGCAGAATTGCTAAGCAGTCTCCGCCGATCCAAACATGTTACAAATGTCCATAAGTGTTGGCCGCTTAGCCAAGTCCTCCTTTTCATTGAACTTTGCATCAATAATTTTTTTGCTTGGTTGCCACTATTCTTTGGGAATTAGAATAAATTCCAATTTTATTTTTATTTCGGGGCATCCGTTTCATCTACCCAGACCCAGGGAAGGCCTTGGGGCTTGATTTGATCCGAAAGTAAAACCACTCCTATCAATATCAACAATTAGGCTTGTTGTATTAGTTGTTATCTCATTCTTTATAAGAGGTTTAGTCAATACAGGCTTACTACTAGTACCATCAGCCTCATTAGTAACACAACCCAAATATAAGATACTCGTTTGTTTCTCATCAAGTTCTGGTAGAATCTCATCCATTCCCATTCAAATTTGAGGGTATCATATTTAGATATTTCTTTCCTTGGATTTGAAATAACTATATTAGTTGTAGAGTTATCACGTTCCAGCTTAGCAAGTAACTGAATAAAAGATGCCACATACTTGTAACCACTGAATTTACTATGAATACCCTAACTGCTAACTCGATGGTTTTAAATGTCACCCTAAGCCAATCTCTATACTGAAAGTTTCCTAAATTCATCATCTCTTTTAAACCATCATCAGGATAGTCTTTGATAACATTCCCTATCAATCCACAACAGAAATAATAATCAGGAAGCTTCTTATACTTAAATTCAACCCAAACGAATGGACCTGTCGAACCAATCCGAACTTTAGCACATCATCTTAATAGTTTCAGAGTATCCACTAGTACTCAGACATAAAGGTATTTGCCTCAGCACTTTCCATTCAATCGATCTCAACAATCAAGCACTGTCCAATCTAGTTAGCTAGAAAACGACCAACCTCTTCCCACATTCCATGTAAAGGGAGACTATGTATCTGCACCCAAAATTTGAAAAAATAAAATTCCTTCTCTGAACTTTCATGATAACCAAACTCCTTTAGAACCATGATAACTTTGTTAAAATTCCATAGTTTGGCATGTAGAATCCTCGTCCTCTCCAATTAGCAGTTGAAGGAGAAATAAAATTACTCTGATCATTTTCCTTGATGGTAGTGCCTTTCTTGATACCCCATTGATGGGTCGTTAAAGTACCAAATTAATTATTTTCATATTCCTATCCTAGTTTAACCTCGTGTAACTTGGAATAGCCTAGTACAGTGGTAAAAAAAGGGTCGATTCTATCAAAAATTGGTCTAACTAGTGAATTGCTAATCCTAAAGATGATGATGTGTTTGTAAATAAAAACTGATAACTAAAAAAATAAGAAAATAAAATACAAATATATATAAGTTAAGGTTTCATCTTCAGTCACTAAACAATCATGTTAATATAATTACCAAATTTCATACTTAAATTTCTATAATCATAGATAATCCGTGTAAATATGACATTCTTTCCTTAAGTTGTTTATTAGATAGACAAATATCATACCCAATTTCTTCCTTTTAGATTACTTAAGCAAATATTCTATAATTACACAATAGAAGCATTAAATAGAGAAAGATAGAGTAATCTCTATTACAACCTCATAAATATAGATTTCTAACCTAGGTATTGTTACTCACTATAATCAACAAATCAAATGATCGTATGAACTATAATTTCCCTACGAATGGATATAAACATGATAGACGCCTAATTCAAACCCTAGCAGTAGAATTATATCATGTTCATCAAGTTGTGTACCTAAACAAAGCAAGATATCATTCATAAAGTAAATAAATATGGAAGACTAATAACAACTTTAAATTAACAGCCAATAGTATAGAATGGAAAAATTAAATAACATTCATATTTAGGGTTACGAAATCATCCTTAACCTAGTCTAGGACCTAATTTAATATGTATATAAGAATGAATAACAAATCTATCATGCTAGAATAAATAAAATAGAGAAAAACTAAAGAAAAGGAAATAAGGAACAGAGATAATAGCCGCAGCTCCCAAGTTTTTCTCTTCCCTCTAATTCTAGATCTTCAATATATTTTTGTAAGTCTAAAGTCTCCTGGACATATTCCCAACTAATGTAGAGGGTACTATTTATAGAGGAACAATTCTAGAGTTTGATTAGGTTGAATCTCGCACAAATTCAGAGTTGTAGGGCATCAAAACACAAAAAAAAAAAAACTTTTTCCTCGATTTCGAGCTTCATGGTTATCTAGTATCGTTGAGCTCACTCTCGGGTCTCTCCTCTGAAAAATGTCACTTTCATATTATTTTCAGGATTTTTAGCCTATTTTAGCTCCAATTTTACTATTTTTGACTCATTCACCTCCAAAATACCTAGAAATACAAAAACAAACCAATTAGCCTTAGATAAATATAAAAACTAATAAAGTAATATAGAAAAGCAACTGTCATATATAAATTGTCAAGACAGGAAGCCTTGGATTTATTTGTCTTTATCCATGACAAGATGGGTAACTCTTGTTACCTTGGTTATATATGGTATTGGTGTATCATTAAACAGCTAAATTAAATAATTTTTATTTGAAAAGGCCTATAAAATCCTAACAATTACTTAATATAGTGACAAGTAAGGGTCTATCCTATGCATAATTGGTCTACCTAAGATACTACTACTCTTAAGGTTGATGGGGAGATTAAAAGATAAAAAAACTAAAACTAAATAAAACAAAACAAGAAAAATCAATAAAATATAAAATAAGATAAACTGGTTAAGGAATCATTCACCGCCACTAAATAATCATATTAATTAATTACCAAATTTTATACTTAATTAACTATTAAAGTTATCAATCATTGATAATCCATAAATATACAATTATATCGTTCTTTCCTCGGATTGTATGCAATCTAGACAAACACTATAAATAAGTCTTCCTATTAAATAACCAAAGCAAATGCTCTAGAATTAATCAATAGAAGTTTTAAATTAAAAAATATAGATTGATCTATATAATTATTATACAAATACAGATTCTTAACCCATGCTATTTTCTTTACTATAATTAATATTTCAAATGAGTATATCAACTATAGATTTGTTACCTATGGATTTAAATATAACGAATATCTATTCAAATCCTGGTAGTATATTTATTACTAATCATTTAAATAATCATTGCAAACAAAAGATAAGAACGATTCAACACAAAAGAATATAACTAACTTTGAAATAAATAATTGATATAAGTATAGAATATGAAAACTAAATAAAGATCATATCTAGAACTTTGAAATTACCATTAACCTAATCTAAGACCTATCCTAGTATGTATATAAGAACGAACAAGAGAAATATTATTCTAGAATTAAGAAAAATAAAGAACAACTAAAAGAAAAGGAAGAAGAAACAAAGATGTTTATAGCCGCTCGCAGGTTCTCATCTTCTTTCTTTAGGCTTTTATTGTTATTCTATAGCTCCTAGGTATGAAAGATAGTTTTGCATCTGCTGAAGAGGGTCTTATTTATAGGCAAATAAGTTTAAGAGGTGCCTAGGTCGAGTCCCGCATGAATTAGGAGTTGTGGGCTATCAAAATAGCTTAAGTCAGTGAAAATCCGCATCTCTAACGCCCCGGCTCAAGAGGACCAACGTCACGGCATCCAATCTTTGCATATATATATATATATATATATATATATTTATATATTTATTTATATATTGAAAATCTGCTCTTGCGCCGCAGCACCAGGAAGCCAGCACCACGACACCAAGCCGTTGTTTGCCCGATTTGGCATAGATTCAATCAACTTTGTCGTTTTTGTTCGTTTTTTTTTTACTTGTTTCAACTCTTTTTCATCATTTTATCTCCAAAACACCTAAAAACGTATAAGCAACAACAGTAACCTTAGAATGATATAAAAACTGACGGAGTAACATAGAAAACAATTATTGTCTAGATGTAAAAGTAACACCTATTAGGTACGTTTTTTACATTTTTTTTCAGATTTGTAGATTTCATGCTTCTCTTTTACGTAAAGTTTTCTGTAGCTATACATAGTTTTATTTGGCCTAGCTCTATTTTAAAAAGGAAACTTGTTCAGGTTTCTTCAAGGGTATGTTGTTTGCCTAGCGAGCAAGTTGGGCTAGGGTTATGGGATTTCGATGCTTTGAATAAGACGTTGTTGAAAAAATTTGCTTGAAATGTGTTAACGGTACAGTCAAATCACCGTGACTATTTGCGAGCTCATTTCTTTGAATGTAATGGATATTTGCGTACTATGGGTGTAGATCTTTGATTTACCTAGGTATACGGTATGTATGAATTTGATTACTTAATCTCAATAGTTGGTGGGTAGGCACTCTAAAGTGCGCTTCTAGATGGATAATTATTTGGATACTCCTCTCATTGATTTAGTTATATTTTTGGTTGATTGTACCTCTTTTAGGGAGTGTTATCGGGGATTATTTGTCTAAGATTGATTGGTGTTTACCTTTTTCTTTCAAGGATAGATTTCCTAATATTGTTTCCATTATTGATGGGTAGTCTACAATGATGACCCTGATATTTTAGTTTGGAATATTTCATTGAATGGGATTGTTACTTGTACAGAGGATTACACTTCTCTTATATCGTCATAGGAGTCTGTTTTTCAAGGCCAGCAGATTTTGACAGCTTCTATTGCTCATTTATGCTCTATTCTTTTTTAGTGCTTATTGCATGGAAAGTTGCTTACTGATATTGGCTTGATAAGACGGAGATTCAATACGCCTTCTAGTTGTCAAATTTGAAAGGTGACAATTGAGGATATTTGGCATCTTTTTCTTTCTTGCTCTATGGTCTGCATTCTCTTCCACTTTCAGGTGCATAGTTTCTTTGGAGGGTATGATGGAAGATCTATGGGAAAAGGCTACATCTATTTCTTTTAAATCTGAGTTGAAGGCTTTCTAGAAGGGAGGCATTATTTCAGTTTTTTGGATTATTTGATACTTCCGTAACTGTGTTATTTTCAAGGATAAAAAGCCAAGGTTTTCCAGTGCTTCGACTTTGTTATGGTATTTGATTCGAGAGGTTGAGTATTTGGTCCAGGGGTCAATGCATAATTCAATTATTGAGTTATTGATTTTACATGATATTAGAGTTGAGTTGCAGGGTGACCTTCTAAGGCCCCTTACATTGTTGAGTTTATTTATTATGCTCCTTCATCTCTTTGGCTAAGAGTGAATATGAGTGGACAGATTTCTGGTAGTCCTGGATTGCCTTGTTGTTTTGGGGTCTTTCATACTTATAGAGGATTTGTTAGGGGATGTTATTCAATTTTTTTAGGAATAGGTTATGTATTTGAGGCAAAGTTCGTGGTAGTTATTCATTCTATTCAGTTTATATTGCGATATAGTTAGAGGATGCTTTGGTTGCAGAGTGATTCTTCTTATATTGTAGTGCTTTTTTTCTCATGTTCTTTGAGGGTTCTAATTAGATGGCGTTCTTTTTGAATTCTTTTTGGGCTTTATTGCTGAGATGGATTTTGTGGCTACTCATACTTATTACGAAGGAAATATTGTAGCACTTACTAATTTCATGTGTTCCTTTTTTTGTTTGCTCTACTTTGTAGTGGTCAGCACATATTTTTATTGTTAATTTTGTTCGTGACGACTTTATTTCTAAACCTAGTTATAGGTTTTGTTAGGGCTTTTTTATTTTTTTGTTTCTGTTTCTCTAATGGTTCTTTTTATCTTTTTTTTTTTTTAGGGTTTTGGTTTTATGTCTTGCTCTTATTAGATATATTTTTTGTTCTCTTTTTTCAATAACATTTCCCTTATTCCCTCGAAGTTCAAGGGAAAAAAAAACACAAAAAGAGAAATTCAAATTAAATAGTATTTTTGTGAATAAAGGACATTTTAGATTCAAAAGATAAATACATGATTGAAATTTAGATCGAAGAAGAATCCAAATCGACAATGAGTATTCAAAGTGTTTTTGTGGATAAAGTATGTCTAAAATTCAAAAGATAAGCACGTGATTTTAAAGTTTTAAAATTGTTTTTGAGATCATTTAGAAGTCTAAAAAATATTTTGGTTTAGAAAGGATAGAGGAAAACAAGTTTTCCTTAGTTTTATACACCGTTGTCGATTTAGACGAAAACACCTCCGTCATGGTGACGACATCGGAAAACATAGTTCGAAAATGGATCGAGTTATAAAAATATTTTCTACACGTTTCCTATTGTTGAAAAATCATCTTATAGTATTTATATTTAAGGAGGTTATATTTGCACTCACTTGGCATAATGCACCCCTTGATCTAAACTAACCCCGTTAAAAATTAAACAAAAGAATTTGTACTCTAAACACCTTATAATTCCTGAAATAGGCTTATATTTTGCACCTCACTAATTTTATTCACTTATCAGCTGTAAAACCCCACTCTAACCAGAAGGGCACTCTATCTACAAAATAAAATGACAACTGGAAAAAGAAAAATAACAAATCTTTCACCAAACTAAATAGAAGAAGACCATTATCAACTAGTATTTATCGTGATTTACAATATAAATTTGTTTAGCTCTATCATACTGAATTTACATGGATGCTTTTCCATTCCAAACTTTATTTTCTTCTTTTTTTTTTTTTTTTTCTTTTTATCATGATCAAAGAACAGATGTCCATGTTTAGAGCCCATGTTTTCTTTTTTCCAGAAGAAACAGTATTGGAGCCCAGGTACTGATAAACATATATCGACTTAGTTGTTTAATATCCATAGCATATGTTTTAAAACCCATAAATCCCCCGGTTGTGTTCCGTTATTTTTTATTTTTATTTTTATTTTTTCTTAATTTCAGGAATTAATCCATTGTTATCGATCCATGTCCACCATACATAATTGATTACGTATTTATTATTTAATTATTTTTACAATGAACAACTAAATTAGCACCAGAAAATCATAGAGAAAAAAACACGACACAGATTGCGTGATGAAATTTATGAAATAGTTGATTGTCGAGAGTGGAAGAAAGTATCTTGTAAAGGGAAGTAACTAGTTAGTTTCAATTTTTCTTTAAGATTAACAAAACTAAATTTAGAGTTTTTAATTACATACGACAGGTGTGATTATTAAGAGTGAATTATAAAAGTTTAACTAAAATGAAATGTAATTGTATATTTTAATCTTTTTACTGTAATAAAATTTTTGTGAAAAATGGAGTGCTTTTATGCCACTTGGGGTGCAAATATAGCCTCTCTTATATTTATCCAAATTAATTCTCAATTAGAGAATATTATTTTTGTGCACGTATATGCCTAGCGCAATGAAGGATATATTTGGTCATCCATATCCTTTACTCTGAAAAATTAAGTCTCTAGAACCTCTAGATTTTTTTGGACCACACCACATCTCTTGGAGATAACATAGCATGAAGCAAGGAGGGAGTCCCCAAGTTCAAAAAAGATGAGGCACAAGAGTTAATGAGTAGATTGGAGGTTTGCAACGGTGAAGACAAGCTGGATGCTCGCTAGTCAAGTCCATTGAAGAAGTTCTGGAGAACAAGATAACACGGCTTAAGCGTCAATACTAGAAGAGAGTTTTAGATTGAACAAGTCCATTAGATTGTAACCGTTTTATTTCTTATTGGATTTACTAACTTTTACTTAGTCCCATGTACCTACATTGACGTATTTAACGTTAAGCCACGCTAAAATTTATGGTGGTCTTTATTTTGATTACTTGCTTATTTATTTGCTTGTTTATTTGGTAAATTAAATCAAATAATACAAATAAAGTCGGTAATAATTTAACATCAGTCGTTCAGACAGCAACGCATTCTTTCGCAATACTTGATCCAACCCTGCTCAAAAACCATTTCAATGAATTTGTGGAAGAACTCTGAATACGAGATCCTCTACACCGGCTTAGCCTGGTGATGACCAAGAAACCACTAGTTTCGCTTGCGGTGGGTTGGACATGTCCGACTTATCAATTTATCTGATAAACTACTTTGGCAAAATTATCGAGAGATTCTAATAGGACGAAGACTTATTATCAGGCAACTTATTTCAAAGCTTTTCTTTCTAGTTCAATCTTGTGATTTGACAATATCGATCTCCTGACAATTTTTCCCTTGTTAAGCTTCTTGATCTTGCTAAGATCCACATTCTTCTTCATTTTTTCCAACTTCTGTTTTCTCCCCTCTATATCAGCTTCTATAACTTTAGCTCTTTTCTCATCCGATAGCATAGCCAACCGGGAAAATTTCTTCGGCCTCACTAATCCAAGCCTCTTGTTTATGTCCTTGAATGCGGGAACAAGACCACGTCTCAGAAAGCATCCGTCGATGAGCTGCATTGAGTTAGATTCAGGCAGAGATGGAGCATTTTTTAACTCGAGGTCCAAACAGAATGGGGAGTCTTTAAGCCACATCCTTAGGGAGTGAGCTTTGGCCACAAGGAGACCAGTTCTTGTTCTACAAGGGAGAAAAGGGGATCCCATCTCCCACAGGCAGGCCTTTAGTGTGCCATTAAGAGAAATAGAGTTGTACTCTGATGTTCCTGTAATCAAGACAACCGATTTAGGAGATTCGGGATAACCCTGCAGGGATGCATCCTGCGTAGGAATGGATTTCTTATGTCAGACTCAGTAAGTTCATAACTAGATGCTGAGGTTAAAACATTAAACCAATAGCATCCAACGAGCTCATGGAACATTTTTGACTTTCAGAAAATCGAGAATATGATAGAGATGATCATGAAGAAATAATAATCTTACCAACAACGGCAGTTGTAATGAGTAGTTGTCCCAGAAGAAAAGAAAGGTCATAATGAGGATAATACTATAGTACTTAAAAATAATTAATTTGTAAGGATTTTGCTTCCACAAAAACCAAAAGAAAAGAGAACTGAACTTGCCTGCATGTAATCAAGCCATAACGTAAGACCAACGAGAGCAGAACCAGCGGACAACTTTCTAAAATCAGCTCCCCAATCCTTGTCAGCAACCCTGAATTTAGAATACCATAATATTTGAGCAATTCAATTAGAGAGAAAATGTTAAACTAAAAGAGAAACAAACTACAAATATCTTTCCTGATTTCTCATCTTTTTCTAGATATGATATTGCATGATCAGATTTACACTTGATCTCTTTACCAAGAAAAGAAAGGAAAAGAAGAAACAGAATTCCTTCAACTACCAAATATAGTTATTCAGTTCTACATATTCATTTATCCCATTTCATTGTATTGGCTTTCTTGTTCCAAAGATAAGTTTCAAGTTGGTTGCAAAATAATATCTATAGCCTTAATAGAATAAATAACTACATATAAATAGCTTATAGCAGTACCTATGAGCACCTACCTGAAAAGATCATGCCTATAGATGCCTCTCTTGATTGCCAGTTGGAAAATCCATGAAGCAGTTGCCCGAAGTTCAAATGCCCACAACAGATCCTCCAAAGCATTCACAAAGTTATAGGCCGCATCGTCATCTAAGGGTTGTAGCTTCTCTACACATTCATCCACCTCTAAAATTAGTGATTCAGATTTTTCTGTCAAAATCCTACCAAAAGAAAGAAACAATGATTAAAAATGGAACCAGATGAAATACACGGTATGAACATACATTCTCCATTTTTTGTACTTGGGCCTTTCTAGTATTTAAGAAACTACTTAGTACCTTATTGGAAGATCAAATCCAGTATCACATAGCGCATTCAAGAGGATAATAGCTTCACTCGTGTTCTGGGACAAACTAGCAGCTCTGATAAAGCATGTCCATATCCTATGGTCTGGCTTCAAACCATCCTTCTCCATCTCTTTGAGCTTTTGAATTCCAATATTATAATCTCCATTCTTCAGATAAGCATCAATAATAGAGCTATATGGTAGTGTATCAACATTTAAACCAGTGACTCTCAAATTGTCAAAAACTTTTTCAGCTTCCTGAGGCTGTCCAGAGCCTCCATAAGAAACCATAAGCATGTGCATTGTGGCTGAATTGGGTTCTATACCTGCCTCTTTCATCATGCCCACTAACATCTCCGCTTTGGATGGGTTTTTTGAATTCCTAAAGACCTTTATCATTGTATGATAAAACGAACGATCCAATTTACGGTCATTTGACCTCAACTCTTCAAAAAGTTTCTCGGCTTGATCAAACATTTGCTGCTTACTAAATGTTGAAATCAAACTTTTGTAGGTGTCCAACTTAGGTTCCAAGCCCTGGCTTCTCATTTCATGCATTAGAGATAAACCTTCTTCCGGTCTACTATCTCTGCAGTACATTATGATTAAAGTATTATAAGTATTCTCATCCGGGTTGAGACCAGCTTCTTGAATTTGCTGGTACACTTCAACTGTCTTTCTGAAATCCTTAATTGAGGAGTACAACATTAACATGGAATTCCATATTGAGATATCAGGCTTAAATCCTGCCTCCCCCATCTCAGATATCATGGCCTCAACGTCCCTTACTCGTTTTACCTTGCATAGCAACCTAATCATAGTCCTGTAGAGATTCATATTAGGAAAGTAACCTGCAGCCATCATTCCGTCGTATATTTTCTTCACCTCAAAAACATCACCAGCTCGAGCAAATGCATCAAGCATCAAAAGAATTGAGCTTTTGCTTATTTTGAATCCCATATCTTGCAGCTCTTGGATTACAACATAAAGTTCCTCCAATCTCCCATCAATAATTAGAGCTTGCAATAAACCATTAATAGTATCTACAGTTGGTGAAGGACCATCCCTCATCATTGTATTAAAAATTGCTCTGGCTCGCTCATAGCAGCCGCTTGCCGCATAAGCTTGTATCAAAGCATTCCACACCTTCCTATCCACCTCTGAACGTCTTTGTCTAAGCTGTCCCACCAAACTCTCTGCTTTCTGCCATAGCTTGAGTTTCCCATATGCTTCAATAACACTAACATAAACGAAGAGATTGCCAAATATAAAGCCTTTTGCTTCAGCCTGATCAATTAAATGATGTGCTGTCTCGGGGAAACCCATTTTGCAATACACAAGAGCCATAGTCTGGTAAAGAAGTTCAGAAGGTTCGAGACCAAAGAATCTCATGTCAGAGAAAACCTGAGAGGCATTGTCAAATAACTCATTCTCTTTACAGCCTTGAATCAGGGATTCATACATGGTAGAACTCCTGCTAAAAGAATGAAATCCCTTAGTATTACTATATTCGTCAAAGGCAGCATCAAATTGGTTGGCCTTGCACAGTATTACAACCAATGCTTCAGTTATCAAGCGATTGGAGCCAGGAGCTTGTTCTCGCAAGAATTCAAGCAACTCGCGTGCTTCTGAGTGCCTCCCAGATGAACTATATGCGCTAAGAATAGATAGCATATTTTCGCGGTCCAACTCATAGCCACTGCTTATGGCCAGTCTCAAGATTTTAGCAGCATGGTCATAGCATTCTCCTTTGACAAGAACTGAAGAAATAACTTGTGGGTTCATGCAAAAAACTAATTCCATATCTCTGATCACTCTCTCGATAGCTTCCGATTTGTTTTCCCTAGCAAGCACTCGAATCATGACTTCATAAAGTTCATTATCCGGCATGAAATTGTCACGAACCATATCTCGATACAACGCCATAGCCTGCTTTGTGTCATTGAACCTCAGAAAGATATCTAACATAACAGAGTATGCTAGAAAATCAGGTCTAATGCCAGCCCTAACCATGCGATCATATGTCTCCTGAGCCTCCACTTGCATACCAGCCTTGGCATATCCACAAATCAAAGCAGTATAAGTTCGCAAAGTTGGTTTTACTCCTGCATCCAACATCTCAGACATCACTTTCACTGCCTCTGTCATCTTATTTGCTTTCCCTAGTGAATCAATCAAAACAGTGAACGTGATAGCATCAGGATCCCGGCCAGTCATATTTTTCATGTCCCTATAAAGCTGAAATGCCAAATCATGTTGCCCTTGCTTCCCATACATGTGGATTAGTGTATTGTATGTCATCTCATCTTTACCAAACCCTTTTTGAACCATGTCTTCACATATCTCCCTTACTCTTTCTATGTTTCCTTCTCTAGAAAAAGCATACAACAGAGAATTATACGTCACTGCATCAGGGAGAAACCCCTTAGATTCCAACTCCTTAAAGAGCTTATCAGCTTTGCTCGGCAGTCCACATCTCCCGTACACCGAAATCATGGCATTATAAGTCCAAAGATCAGGTTGACAACCACGCTCTACCATATCATTGAAAACCTTCGTTGCCTCCTCCAAATTGGATTCACGCGAACACCCACTGAGAAGAGTATTATAAGTAATAATATCTGGTCTAAGGCCTGACCTCCTAACCTCATCTAAAAGCTCAACAGCCAAATTAGGCACCAAAGCACCTGACTTCAAGCGGGCATTAATCAACGTATTGAAACTCACAAGGTCCGGTTCACACCCTCTCTCACGCATTACGTCAAGCAGTTGGTGGACCTTATGAAATCGACCATTTCGAGCATAAACACCCATCATGGCATTGTAAACTTGAACGGTATTACCTATAGCAGGCTCCGCACGCTCGAAAATCTCCACGGCTAAAGCTTCTTGGTTGGCTTTTCCAAGAACTGACAAAACAGTGGCAAGCATCCGAGCATTTGGGGAGTACCAGTGACGCAAATTCAGCCATTCGTAAACCTCCATAGCCCTTTGCCAACTCGACTGACCAACCCATTTCACCACGAAGCAAAAATCAGTAGGGGTCATCTGAACCTTCCGGTCGTCCAACACATCGGCCACGAACTCATCGGACTTCAACCCCAAAATCCTATCACTCAAATACTTGACTCTTTCTCTCCAATCTTTGGCTCTCTTGAGAGCCAGTTTGTTCATTTTCTTAGCTCTATTCTTGCTAGGCCTCCCCAAGACTTGTTGGGTTTCGTCGTTTTCATCCAACGACTCCACCAAACTCTCGGAATCATAGGGTTTATCTCGAAAAACGACGTCGTTTACAAAATGGGTCGGCGGAGGAGAAGCCACCGCGACATGGGTCTCGGCGAGTTTCAGGTGGGGCCATCTCACCGATGGTGAAGCTCGACTGTAGGTGAAGGTTCGGGCACTGCTATTGTTACTGTCACAGTCGTTCGGTTGCTCAGAAGTAGAGGTGGAACTAGTAGAAGTAGTCGTAGTAGTAGTAGTAGTATTGAGAGTGGAAGAGCAAGAAAAAGAAGTGGGTTTATGAAGCTTAGAAGAGGAAAGTGATGAGAATGAGTCTGAATGAATAATGGGTGAAGAAGATGACGCCAGAACTCCTGTGAACGCCATGGCTCTAGGCCATGGAGGAGGCAAGCTGCTAACAGATATTTCTGTTTTTTTTTTTGTTTCTTTTGATAAAAGATATTTCTGTTTTATATTGGCGGGGGTTATGAGTCCTAAGAATTTTGTTCCTTTCTGTCTTAGCTGGATTGGACCCGATAAGCCCGTCCAATTTCGATAATGGGTCGGTCCGGCCCAGTCAGTGATACAAAAGGGGAACAGTTTTGTGAAAATTTAATCTTGTACGGTATTTTTAGAATTAGGAAAATACGGTGAGATGTGTTTTTTATAGATACAGTATGGTTTTATTAGAAAAATTCTATTTTTGTAAAAATATTTAGCAAAATATCATTTTTTAAAATAGTAATTAGTAACCGATAACTAATTTTCGAGTACTACTAATTAATAACCAAAAGTATTTATAACTGATATATAAGCAGTAACTAGTAATCAGTTTCTAGTTTTCAGAAATTGATAACTAGTAACTATTTTAAAAGTGGTAGTTTCTAAAAACTTTTTAAAAAGTAAGATTTTTTTGTAATAAAAACCATACAAGGATTAGAAAAAAGAAATTTGGCTTCCGTATTTTTGTAATTATTTTAGTTTCAATATATAAAAGCATTAGAAATCCGAGAGTTTAAAGGGAAGGGAAATTGCGTAAATAGTAATAATTTTGACTAAAATGACTCTTTGGGAGTTTTGAAAAATGACTTTTTTAGTAGTATTTTAATGTTTTGCAATCTTATATAATGGATGGTCACATAATTTATAATTATTGAAATTGTATGATTTATTGTCACACAATTTGTAATACTATTAGAAATGTCAATTTGAAAACGACTACTAAAAAAGTTATTTTGTGCTAAATTAGTACTACCCAAGTCAATTTCTCTTAAGAGAAAGTTTGATTTTAAATGGTAAAATTTCGAAAAAAAAAATTCTAGATTTTAATTTTTTTTGAAAAATCTCTTATTTATTTAGAAAAGTAGTACTTTTAAAAGTATTTTAAAAAATATCATTTTTCACAAATTGATAAGGTATTTGAGGTAATTAGACAAGCTACTTGAGGTATCAAGTCTGTTTACCTCAAGTAACTCGATTAGCAATCCCAAGTAATTTAATTGATTACTTGGACGATGAGTTTTGAAAAGTACTAATTTTATAGAAAAGTTGCATTTTCCTAACTATTTTTGTAAAGTCTTACTTTTCTAAACACTGTTTAGAAAATGATATATTTTTTAAATAAATTCGGGGTTTTTAAAAGGGTTTAGTCCATTATAGACTAACGTGTACTCTCAAAATTAAACAAGGAAAAATGTTTCGGTTTTAATTTGTTACTTTATGAATATATATATATATATATATATATTTGGGAACCAGTACAGAAGAATATTTTTTTTATCTATTTATACATATTATTTTGACTAATTAAAATTTATCGCATATATTTTTTTCATTTAAAAGGTACAAAGAGAGACATAACACTAAATAATTTATTGTTATTATTATTTTTTTTCAATTACTCAAATCATGACAGTAATTAAATAATATAATCTAACGGCTGAAAAAAAAAACACCTATAGATATAGATAGTCCGATATATATATAACAATAAATAACCATTATTCACAACAGGTAAGTAATATACTTGCGTGCACTTTCCCAACTCTAGTCTAATTCGGATTTTGGCATTATTTAAAAAGATTGAACATAAAAATCAATAATTATAATGATAATAATAATTATAATAGCAATAATTATTGGACTAATATACTTAGAGCTCAATAATAAACCTAAATAATTAAAAAAATATCAAAATTCAATTCATTATTATATAAAAGGATAAATAATAGTAATGACTTCTGAATTATACTCATTGTACCAACTTGGTTATCGAATTTTCAACTTACATAGTAATATTGAATTATATAATTTTTATAGTATTGGTCCCTTTATCACAAATTGTTAATCTTGTGTTACAAAATAGTCATAAACAAAGTATATAATTGAGCATTATTTATCTATATAAACAAGAATCTCGTTCTCAGTTATAGTTACTAAATCGTAGACATTTTATATGACTTAATTCTGTTAAAAATATAACAATTTATAGACAAAATGACCATTATTACAATAATTGCATAAGTCTTGGTAGTCTACTGCATAAGTTGAAAATTCAAACTCTCATTCTTTTTTACCATAATCACCAAATTGTATGATTTGTAATGATTTATTTCTGTTAAATATTTAATAATTTATGATAAAAGGATCATTGTTACAACAACTATATAATTCAGGGGCCATTACTATATAAGTTCAAAGTTCGAGAGCCAAAGTGGTATAATGAGTATAATTCAGGGGTCATTACTATTATTAAGCTTATATAAAATTAAAAATGTAATTTAATAATTTATTCTTCTTTAGGAACATGGTCCAACATGGTATTCATATGAGTATTTTGCTGCAACCATATTTAAGAAATATATTTGTACATAACCAATCAATTATTATTACCATAGATTTTAAAAACACATAAAAATATTTTTATTCTAGAACATGGATTTCATATTACACATATGATGTTGTATACTAGATGGTTGATTGGCACACTTTCATGTCAATATGATTATACAGATATAGACGAGTTTGACTTATAAGTGACTATTTTATCTTATGACATTTTGGTGTAATGTAAATATTATTATTGATGGTAAAATAGACTGATGAGAGCTTCTTTTTGGTTTTACATTTGTGAATATAGTCTCAGCAAGTAATGCTACACAATTATATCTCATGTTTTAAAAGTTCAAAATGACCCCTTTTTTCCAGGAAGTTAAATATAGTTTTTGAAAGAGTAACACTTTGTAGTTTGATTATAAGTATGAGTATAGTTAAACTAAGAGTGTTACAGTTTTACTAGTGGGTTTTAATTTAGAGTTTAGATCATTTTCTAACAATTCTTTCTTTAAATTTGTAGTTTAATAGACAAACTTTCTATACCATGGATGATATTAATACAATTCGTGAAGAGTAGGTAGATGAATTAATATGATTTTTCATTTAAGATACCCAAATTTTATACTTAGTTATTAGCTTAGAAAAGTAATATACTTAGTTTTTATACTTTGAACTTGATCAAATCATATTGTTAGATTAGTTAAATTAGTTTGTTTCACTTATGTAATTTAGATTATGGACCATGATCGTATTATTGACTTACTAATTTTTAGTCAGTGTTGTGTACAAATTTCTCTACTTTGTTTCTATTTTATGCAGAATATTTGGTGTATTATTAGAAGTTGATTCTATTTAATAAAATTCAAGAGTGTACATAAACAAATTAAAAATACTCCTTAGATATATTGTACCAACATGCTTAAAAAACACATTACAAAACTATAATTGTACGAAGGTGTATAAAAAGCTTCGTGAAAAGAGTACCGCGATACTTTTTAGAGCCCCCTCCCCCCCCGTATTTCAATTATTATAAGAGTGAGAAGAATGAAAGAGAAGAAAATAAGGAAAAAGAGAGATGGATATGACCAATAGGGAAAAACATGTGAGAGAGAAGGAGAGGGACGAGAACATATAAAATTAGTTTTAGAACAGTATAAGAAAGATTAGGAGTTTAAAAAGTAATAATTACATTTTGAAATTTAATTGAAAGTATAGTTTTAAAAATAGTATAGAAGATTAAACCGAGGGGTTACAATAGAGTTACTCATTTAATATATTTCTAACAGTCACTTTGAATATTCATTATATATAAATATGCCTCATTAAATCCGTAATAAACAAAATCCTTATAGAAAAAATAGTAATAAAGGGGAAAAAAATAAAATATTCTTTTGATACGCTACTAAAAAGCAACCTTGTTAAAAACCTTGTTCAAAAGACCTAGCAGAGCAATAGCAAAGAGAAGAAAAGTGCAATGCACAATTATCTGTCCCTTATGTCAGTATCTTATTACTGGCTGGATAATTGATACCTTATAATAAAGGGCTAATTGATAGCTTATAATTGAAATGTACAAAATCATTGCTTAATGCAGTTAATTTTCTGCACAGTCTTGGGTTAGGTCCAGTTTCCTCTACCACTGCGATGAGGTTTGCGGTTTCATACTTTGTGAAACTGTGTCTACCACCTTACACCTCGTATATTTAATTTCTATAAATTTTTTAAATATTTTTACTAGTGTTAAATTTTCATGGGCTTTTATATATTTTTATGTATTTGAATTAGTTTGTGTTACTTTATTAGTTTGCATCTTATGTTTAGATTTTATTCTTGATAAGTAGAGACCAAATTTTGACAGTTCTTCATTAAAAAAACAAAAAAAGGGTTTGACATTTTTTTCTTTAAAAAAAATGGATATGGACTTTTATATTTATAGGATTTTTTTTATGCAACAAGCAATTTTTATTTTGAAATTAATTGCATAAGTGGACCACATTTTCAATGCGGTGCGATGCGGTTAAGCTCATAAATCTTAATATTGTGTTCAGAGAAAGTCATTTTTTTTATTGCTGAAAGAAGATTTCATTAAGACAAAACAGAAAGAACAGGCCACAAACACCTAAAAAAAGAAAAATTAAAGACTAGTAGTACACAATTGCTGGTTGGAAAAAAATCCCAATAGGAATATCAGACAAAAAAATAGTCAAAAGAAAGAGTCAAAGGCAGCCCACGCTGCCAAATTGTGAGCTACAAAGTTCTTTCTTCTATTGGTATACGAAAACAGGCAAGGCTCAAAGTAATTAAGCAGCAACTTGGCTTTAGATATTATTTCTCTTATCTCCCAATAACAATTTGCAAAATCTCATTCAAAACTAGCTAGTGTGTTCTTACGATCACTATCCATAACAAGGGATTTTCATTTTTTTACTGTTTTTTTACCAACGGCAAGTTTGATAGCAAGGAAGATAGCACGAGCTTCAGTAATTAAGGAGTTGATTCCACCGCATTTCAGAGTGATGATATCTAACACTGATCCATTAGTATCTCTAGCAATAACAGTCACAACTGAGAATTTATTCCGAATAGCTGCATCAACATTAAATTTGATAAATAGAAATGATGGGGAAAGCTACGAATCAACTGTAAGATCCCCGTATTGATTAACTATAATTAGAATCTGTGAATAAAAAGTAAAATCCATCAAAGTCTTCAGACCATCTGATCCAAATCAGATTTTGGTTGAACAATACTATTCTTTTCTATCCAAATGCTCTCCAAACACATGGAAGCAAATAAAATGATTTTGTCCTATTCTATCAATAACCCCAAAGTAGTATTATCAGAGAACAACAAGTTGGCAATATCTTCAAAAGAATTTACTTAAAGTTAGTCCACCCTAATACCCCAAATTGAAGAAAACCAAAGTTGTTTGGGTAACACACATGTCCAAAAAATGTGGAAAGTGGTTTCATCTTGTTGATCACGTATTGGGCATAGAGTAGATCCAATATCAAATAGAGTAGCAAAGTTTAGACCACATTGGTAGCGCATTCACTGGAATTCTCTACCAAAGAAGCTCATGCCTAGTGGTTATATGTGTTTAAATGACTTTCATTATAAGCTACATGCCTAGTGGTTAATTTGCATTAGCCAAGTCACCTCAAAGTTGCGCTACATGTAGCTTATAATGAAATACATTTAATTTGTTGCATTCCGATAATATAACTTAAGGTGAACTGTTAAAAAGATACAGTAAGTTTGGGATGTGTGTGAGTCTGAGATAGTCAGAGATTTAAATCTTGACAGTGATGAGTGTGTGTGAGTTATTTTTATTTTTATTATAAATGGTGGTCATTAATTAAGCCACACTTTAAAAAAAACTTTGAGATGAACTGTTTAAAAAAATATCTTAAGTCTAGGTATTCCGTAATTTTAGACTCTACAAAATAATATTCTGAGATTGAGAATTTATGAAAATTGATACATCGAATTGATTTTTTGAATAACTTTAATAAGTAAAAGACAATAATACTATTAAAATTAAGAAGAATAATAAGAACTAATTCAATTTTAATGAAGAATATTATTATCTTTTTATTATTAACAATGTTAAAACATCAATATGAGAGTATCAATTCTTATAAATTCTTAATATTAGAGTATTATTTTGTCGAGTTCGAATTGCAAAACACCCAAATCTTATAATATTTTTTATGTAATTTACTTTATTATTTAATAAATATTGGGGAGTATCTACAGTACAACTCCTGGTTTTTACTCTATCACTGCAAATTTTTTATGACCATTAGATCTAGATTGGCTGGCTTACATGGCATTAGATACACAATACAGAATATGTATTAAACTACATAGGATTATTACGTTTTTGTTAGATTAAAAGAAAAAAGAAAACCAATACGCCCCTGCTTCTTCAGTTGTTCTCCTTGGCTGTCTTTCCTTTGTGTTTTGTGGTTTTAATGGGTTTTTATTCTGGATTGTTCAAACCTCAAAACCCATGTGCAAATAACCGATTAAAACTACAAAAACCCTGCTTCTTCAATTCTTCTCCCATCATAGTGGATTTTATGGTTTAAAAGTTAAAGAAAAAAAGAAAGAATAATAAGAAAAATAAAGATGAACAAACCAGGATTGAGATCATGATATAAATCATAGAAGAGAACATATTAGTTCTCTCGTCTACTACAGACTACCGCATATGGTGGTAAATATTTGATTTTTGACCATATTTCTATATAATTGAGTCGCATAATGGGTTTTAAGTTATTTTACTTTTTGGTTGCCTGGGATCGTCGACTTCAATATTGTAGTCGATTACTCAGACTCACGGCTTCTAGATTGTAATTTACCAAATATTATACTGCTGCTCTGCCAGAATGTAGACTATATACACTTAAAATTTGTTTTTTTTTTTTTAAATTTGTTTTGTTATATAATTTATTGGCTGAAACGGTAGGTAAATTATTGCCTTATATGGTGGGCCGTACTAGATTTTTTTTTTTTTTTTGGAAATAAAGCCGTACTAAATTTATTACCTACTGATTGGATATTTTCTTTTTCCTTATCTTAAGTTGGTTCATATTAATTGATTATTAATATTGTTCATTCTCGTTACAAACCTTCTTAGTTTTGATCCGTCCATTAGTCGTAATAATCTTTTTCTTTTTTTCTATTTTATTCTATTGGTTAACCTTTAAGTTCTCTAGGCTGTTGGCATTACCTATTAATTCAAATTTGTCTTCTATTAGTAACGAACATTTTCGTTATATGTTACAAATTTTTGTTTTTGACATGTTTACTCCGTATTTTTTCTGCAGATTAACAATGTGATCTCTGAGTTTTTTTTTTTTTTTTTTTTTTTGTTTGGTTCGTTTTTTTTTTTTTTTGGATAATAATTATGTCCCTGAATTTGAAAAGCTGTGACTACGTCCTATCGCTTAATGGCTGCTAAATAATGGAAGGACTGAGCATGTGCATATCACATGCAAGATTTTTGAAAGACAATTGGCATTTTATTAGCACTAATTGCTTGGAGGGAGAATGGAAAGAATTCCTGATGGTAGAGAAGTGGGGCATACATGATATTTCTCTCTCTCTCTTTTATTTTTTTTAATACGGGAAAAATGGTTTAAAAACATATCAAACCAATTCAAAACTAAAAATAACATTAACTATAAACTGATTGATATTCTTCTGCTGTTTGATATACAGAGAGAAAAAAAAATAGTTTAATTTAAAATGACAATTTTATTCGTAATATTACTATTATTTAAAATTAAGTACACGAGTATTTTTATAATTTAACTTATCAATACACTAATAAAAAAATTTCTTTCCTATTTTCTCTTTATTTTTTAGGGGAAAAAATTTATGTGGTCCCATCTTTTTTTTTTTTCCTTCTACTTTTCTCTCTCTTTTTTTTTTTCTTTTTCTTCATTTTTATTTCTTACCAAACAACCTAATTTTTCAACTTCTCTCTACTTTTCCCTCAAATTTTTTATTTCCTCTCCCTTTTCCTTCTTACCAAGGCTCTCATGATGAAAAAAGAGATTCACCCAATATTTTAAAAATTAATTTTTATCGTCATGTCATATGTCTAAAATTATTTAGGTACTCTATTTTCTAACATACTTTAAATACTCCAAACTCTGCTTCTACCACCACTATTATTGTCGATCGCGATCCAAGTCCTGGTCATGCCTCTGTTCAATTAGGATAAAAAATTTTCAACCGTTATTTGAATATTTTGACCCTGGTCGAACATGGTCGGCCATCTCTCTCGGTTGCGTCTCTTTCACTTTAACATTTTATAGTTGAAATTTTTTGACCTAGGTCGAATTGGGGGTAATTTTGAAATTTAAAATTTTTTACTAAATGAAAGATTTAATTTTGTAAATAATTTATAATTTGTCTATTTTTCTATACGATGTTTTAAACAAAATTGATAATAACCAACAATACAATTCAAAAAATTAAAATTTTAAATTTTGAAACTCTTAAATTTTTTTTTTCTGTTTATAACACAATAAGTACACCCTACAATAAAATTACACAAAGGTTCTGCTTAATTATTCCTTATTTTATTATACAGTGGGAGATTCTCTAATTGAGAGTTTTACGGATCAATTGCATATATTTATGGGGAAATTAGATATTATACGATTTTTTTTTTGAAAACAATTTGAAAAATATGGTGGTTAGTATTTTTTTTAAGGTGTGGTATGATTTTTATTAGAAAAATAGTATTTTGTAAAAAATATTTAGAAAAATATTATTTTTTGAAATAGTAACTAATTATCGGTAACTAGTTTCTGGAAACAGATAATTAGTATTTAAAGGTATTTATAACTAATATATAATTGATAACCAGTAACTAGTTTTCAGAAACTGGTAACCAGTAACTATTTTAAAAACGATATTTTTCTAATAAAAACCGTACGAAAATTTGAAAAAAGTCTAACTTTCGTATTTTTATAATTTTTTTAGTTGTTTATATGTAAAAGTGTTAGAAACCCTATATTTTTTACTAAGATCGATCTATTTTTTTTTTTAACACTTTCTCTACCCTTTTTATAACAAAATTTATATTATTTAAAGACTCTATAATTGAAATTACATTAAAGAACGAATATAAAAGAAAATGAAAAAAATTGAATAAACTAATTTCGGTACCAACATACCTTCTTCCTTGTGAAAGCAGGCCGTCAAAGCTTTTATATATGTATATATTTATACGTATATTAAAAGTTATAATACGTGCTTCTTTGGATCAAAATTGGAATGTGAACGTATTCAATCGTTGATTTTAGCCTCGCTATAACTTTTCCTAAAAACGACTCAAGGCTTGTCAAGTGAAATAATATGCAGCATATGGACATTCTATAAAATTAGAGAAGAAATAAAAAAAATTGGAATCACATTTTTATACAACAATACAATACATATTTCGAATAAGAAAGTTCATATTTAAAAAATAAAATTGTCAAATAATACAGTAAGTGTTGTGCGGTCTAAAATATATATGTTGGTCGATGCCAAAAAAGAAAAGTTAGCGACCCGGTTTGATGCGTCGGGATGTATGAGAATTTTCTTGATCAAAGTGCGACATCCTCCGAATAAGTGAAGTGCGACCTCTTCTGAATGAGTTAAGTGCGACCAGTATGAAAAGGAAACTAGATCAAGCTTCATCAAACGGGTAATCTACAAAGAAAAGGAAACAAGTTTCTCCCTAAAGATCAACCAATCGTTCCATTTAAGTTATTACCTAGTTATATTGTTACTCAAATTGTATTTTCTGATTACACACTTATCTATTTTCATAAATGGGAAATATTGAGCAACCCTTACCTATATAAAAGGAGTTCAATGTTTCTGTAAGGGGCTTCTCTCTTCAAGACTTTTACTTTTGGACTTTTACTTCTTTGACTACACTCTTTACTCTTTAGATTCCGATATTGAGACTTAACGAAACTCTTATAATTCTCCAGAAAATAGTGAAAGACAGTGGACGTAAGCTTATCTTTTTTGGGACTGAACTACTATAAAATTCTTGTCTCTTTACTTGCTTTGATTTTATAAACTTTTTTTACACACAAGCCACATCTTGTAATTTCCTAAATTTATTATTGACAAAACCTCTGTCAACAATTGGTGCTAGAAGGAGAGCTATTCCAACAAAAAGTTTATCAATTTCACTTCTTCAACAATGGCAAACACCAGAAATACTACTAGGAATGCCGGAACTAGCCAAAACCAACCCCAAAGTACTGCTGCTGCACAGGTAGAACCCGCTCAAGATTAGCCTACTGTGACCTCACCAGAAAATATTATCCAGAGACAGGATCGCATGAAGGAGACACTGGTGAACCTTCAACAAATCACTAGTCAGATTAATGACTCTTTACAATGACTTGCTGAGGGACAGATGATAACTCTACCACAACACGAATGTCCCAGAGAACATCATGCTCAACTACCTCTGAGAGGAATTCAGATCCTAGAGACAGGGAACCGCGACCAGCATAAAGCCCAGCAGGAGCGTTATGGAGATCGCATCTCTAAGGGAAAAGGCAAGGTCACAGACTTGCCTCTGGAATCTGGTACTGAAAGTTCGAGCATAAATCGTGGTCGTGGACAACCTTCTCGGAGAGCAATCGTCAATCGTGATTGTCTAAACAATAAGCAAAAATGTCAATCAAGGAGCGTCTTTGAAAAGATTAGTAGGGAGTCTCGACAGAATTCTACAGACCTAAGACAACATCTAGAACAGCGACGTAGTCAGGAGCGATCCACATCGCATCATAATGACCGAAGTCAGTTTCGTCACACTATTTCATTGGAAACCCTACGAAGGTCGCAGCAGACTCTGCCTGACCAATCTGCCTTATATCATGAGAAAGACCAAGGGCCACCCCAACCACCAGTAAAAGATAATATTCTCCCTCCGAATGTCAATATTCACAATTTAAGGATCGCATTAGATGCACTTGCTTGCTGGGATGATGAGCTCACTGATGGATATCGTCAATCGCCATTCAGCGAGGAGGTTCAAGCTACTGCCTTACCTATTAGATTCAAACTTCCCACCATAAACACTTTTGATGGGAAAACTGATCCACAGGACCATATGGATCACTTCAACGACCTGATGGAACTTCATCGTGTTGATGATCTCACACGTTGCAGATATTTTGCTGTAACTCTCACAGGTTCAGCAAAAAAGTAGTTCCGAGGACTCAAGTCTGGTTCAATCTTGTCCTGGCAATAACTTTAGACTGCATTCTTGAGATAATTCCAGGCTGCGAAGAATTTTACTATTCCACTGGTCAGTCTATCTGTTATTCGACAAGGTCCATAGGAAACTCTACGATCTTACCTAAATTGCTTTACCTCAGAATTGGCAAAGGTCAATAACCTACCTGAAGGAGGAGTTTTAACTCTAATGATGGCTGGGGTATGACCAGAGACTAAACTTTGGGAAGAGTTGCTTGAGCGAGAATGCAGAACCCTTGAAGATTTCTATCGAAGAGTTGGTCAATATTTAAGGGTGGAATCATCACACGAGAACCTCCATAAGACGACAAATGAAGGAGGAAAAGATGTTGCTAAAGATGCGACCACGACCAACAGCAATAATAACAAAAAGTTGAACAAAAGAAGTAATGAACAATCCACTGAGAAGCAGCCTAAACAAAAAAAATAGGAGACTCCAAGAGCTCCCATAAGGTTCAATAACTATACTGAACTGAATGCACCTGTAGATCTTATCTATGCAGTCATAAACCAGCAAGAGTGATATCGTCAACCAGAACTGATAAGAAGGGATAGAGTGAGGTGTGATCCTAACAAGTTCTACTGGTATCACAATGACATTGGACACGATACCAATAACTACTTTGCTTTGAAAGATGAAATCGAAATATTAATTAAGGAAGGGCGGCTGCGGCAGTACACTAAGCCGAAAAATGAAAGGCGAGAAGAAAACTGACAGTGACCTCCAAAAATTCAACGCGAGGTGCGAACTATTTTAGGAGGACCACATGTTGGTAGAGATTCAAAGAGGGCGCAAGATAAGTACGCACGAGAAGCACGACAGCAACCATTGACCAATGTCATACATCTTGAGTAGCGACTGCGAAAGCTTTAACAGGTACCAGATATGGATATTACATTCACGGACCAGGATGCAAAAGAGGTCCATTACCCGCATAATGATACGTTGGTCATAAAGATCAACTATAGAAGCACGCAACTATGGCGAGTATTGGTCGATAATGGAAGCGCCATCGACATCCTGTACTATAAAGCTTTCAAGAAGATAGGGTTGAGTGAGAGCAACCTAAAATCCACTGTCACTCCACTTTATGGATTTACTGGTAATAGCATAATGCCTAGGAGCATGATTGAGTTAATGGTCAATGTTGGAACTTATCCTTGGATTTCAACAATAATGACCCAATTCTTAGTTGTGGATTGTCCCTCTGCATTTAATGCTGTACTAGGAAGACCAACACAGAGAGAAGTTCGAGCGGTAACTTCAATCTACCACCTTGCTATGAAGTTTCCAACTCAACATAGAGTAGGCGAAGTGTGAGGCAACCAATATGATGCGATGACATGTTATAATAATTCAATAAAGCTCGCAACAAAAGATATGACACCTTGTGCAATGATGGTCCAGTTAAAAGGTAAGGCGTCAGGAGAAGTGTCTAGTAAAGCGTCGAGGGAAGCATCAGACGAAACATTGATCGATGATCTCGACCCTCAAGAAGTCGATGGCAAGGTCAAGACTGGACCTATAGAAGACTTGGAAGATTTGCCGATTGATAGGACTTTGAAGGTTCTAAAAATCGAAGCAAAGCTTAAAGAACCCATGCAAACTTCATTGGTTACTTTTTTGAAATCCAACTTTAATATTTTCACATAGCAACATTCAGATATGGTGGGAATTGATCCAAATATCATGTGTCATCGCCTCAATATAGATACGACGAAGAAGTCTGTACGGCAAAAAAGAAGAGCCATGAATCCAGAACATTAAAGAAGAGGTAGAGAAGCTGCTCAAAATTGGATTTATCAGGGAATCTTTCTACCCAAACTGGCTTGCAAACCTGGTTTTGGTAAAAAAACCCAACGGGAAGTGGAGAATGGGTATTGATTTCACCGATCTCAACAAAGCATGCCCGAAGAAGTGCTTTCCCCTTCCAAGAATCGACCAGCTTATAGATGTGACGTCGGGACGCAAACTCTTAAGCTTTATGGATGCATATTTTGGATACAATCAAATCCCCATGTACGAGCTAGATGAGGAGCATACTTCGTTCATCACTGATTGAGGATTGTACTGTTACAAGAAGATGCCCTTTAGACTCATTAACGCAGGAGCGACTTATCAGCGTCTTGTCAATATGATGTTTGCAAAACAAATTGGCAAGACAATGGAAGTATATGTCGATGACATGTTGGTAAAGTCGAAGAAAGCTGAAGATCACGTCAAGCATCTTGATGAAATGTTCAAAATTCTTCGTAAATACCAGATGAAGCTAAACCCCTAGAAGTGCGCATTCGGGATAAGATCTAAAAAATTCTTGGGGTTCATGGTCAACCAACGAGGGATCGAGTCTAACCCTTAAAAGATACAAGCACTAATCGATATGCAATCCCCTCGCAAACCCAAAGATGTGTAGAGCCTAGCGGGAAGAGTAGCCGCATTGAGTCGATTTGTATCCAGGTCAACGGACAAGTGCCAACCATTCTTTGAAATACTGAAGGGTTTGAAGAGGTTCGAGTGGACAGAAGAATATGAGTAGGCGTTTTAAGAATTAAAAACACACTTAGGTTCTCCTCCACTCTTGTCGAAGCTAAACCTGGGGGAAAAGTTATACTTGTATCTCGTAGTTTCCAAATATACGACAAGTGTCGCGCTAATTTGAGTAGAAGAAAAGATACAATGACCGGTATATTATATAAGTAAAAGGTTACTTGATACCGAAACAAGATATCCAGAGATAGAGAAGTTGGCATTAGCACTCGTCGTCGTATCCAGAAAGCTTCGACCTTATTTTGATGCGTATTCCATCAAAATTTTCACCAATTTTCCATTAAAGTAGGTTCTGCAAAAACCTGAGGCTTCAGGATGACTACTTAAGTGGGCTATCGAATTGAGTCAATTTGACATCGATTTTCAACCTCGCACTATGATTAAAGGTCAAGCTCTTGCAGATTTTATTGCAAAATTCACATATGATGTCAGTCTTCCCACAGACGTGATCGAAAAATATGCTATAGATTTGTCAAGATTGTGGAAACTTTACGTCGATGGATTGTCAAACAAGAATGGAGCCGGTGCGGACTTAGTGTTGATCAGTCCAGAAGGGCATAATATTCATTGTGCACTTCACTTCAAATTTCCAGCATCGAATAATGAGGTAGAATATGAAGCACTGATAGCTGGGCTGAAGCTCGCACAAGAAATGAAGGATAAGATAATCGAGGTATATAGTGATTCCTAATTGGTCGTTTGTCAAGTGATCAACGATTATCAAGTAAGAAGAGAAAGAATGATGGCCTACTTGCAGGAAGTACAATGACTGTTCTCGGCATTTACTGCTTGTAGCATTCAACTTCTTCCTCGCATCAAGAATACTTGGGCAGATGCTCTAGCTAAGCTCGCCTCAACAAAAGATACCGAATTACTAAAAGTGGTCCCTGTCGAATTTCTTGCAAAACTAAGTATCGAAGTAGAGCCCTAAATAGCCATGTCGGTTGACAAAAAACCTTCGTGGATGGATCCTATAATGAAGTATATACAGAATGGCAACCTCCCCAAAAGCAAAAACTATGCAAAGTGACTACGAATGAAGGCAGCCCGCTATGTCATCTATGATGGGAAGCTTTATCGAAGAAGTTTTAGCTCGCCGTTATTACTATGTGTCGATGAAGAAAAAGCACACTACATTATGAGGGAAATTCATGAAGGGATATACGGAAACCATTCAGGGGGGCAGGCACTTTGGAACAAGGTTCTCAGACAAGGGTATTTTTGGCCAATTATGAAGAAAGATACAATTGAATTTGCTAGGAGATGTGATAAATGTCAACGATTTGCAACTGTTCCTAGAATGCCACATGTTCCTCTAAATCCAATGATTAGCCTATGGCTGTTTGTAGTATGGGGAATTGATATTATCGGAATGCTTCTATTAGCACGAGGTGGATTAAAGTACGCAGTAGTCACAGTCGATTATTTCACTAAATGGACAAAAGCTGAAGCCTTGAGTACCATTTCCACAAAAAAAATGATAGATTTTGTTTATAAATCTATAATCTGCCGTTATGGTGTACCACATACTATAATTTTTGATAATAGGAAATAATTTGATTACGATGAATTCTTTAACAACTTAGGCATCAAGAAGAGTTTCTCTGCTGTTATTCATCCACAAGCCAGTGGGTAAGTTAAGGCCATAAACAAGATACTCAAACAGAACCTAAAGACAAAGCTGGAAGAGCACAAAGGAGCTTGGCCAGAAGTACTCCCTGAAGTATTATGGGCTTATTGCACCACTCAACGAACCACTATTGGAGAGAGTCCATTCTCTTTAGCTTATGGATATAAAGCAATGGTGACAGTACAAATTGGTGCGAGCTCTCTACGACGATCTACCTATGAGCAAGAATAGAATAGCATATTAATGAGGATTGAGCTCGACCTTTAAGAAGAAAGGCACGAGCAGTCTCAGCTTCGGATTGCATTATATCAATAGCGCATAGCTCGATATTATAATTCTAAAGTCAGCAGCATGTGATTTGAAGTTGGTGATCTTGTTCTTCGACATGTTCTACCTAATAATAAAGAGCACGGTGCTAGTGTATTTTGATTCACTTGGGAAGGACCATATGTTATTGATGTCATCGTTTGACCTGGGACATATAAATCAGCTCGTACTGGTGGACAAAAGATCGAGCATGCTTGGAATGCAGAACTACTTCGTCGTTATTATCAGTAAATCTCCATGTATATCTTTATGTATTTTCAACGACCTGGGGGGCATCTTATATTCGTCATTCATTATTCATCATTCGTCGCATTTATCAATAAAATATCCTGTATTCATCATTCGTTATTCATCATTCATCGCATATATTAATAGAGATGTCTTCTTGATCATCATTCATCGCATTCATCAATAAAGATGTCTTTTATTCAATTATTCAAGTTGGTTAATCTTTTATAGTTTTATGGTAATCTTCGAACACCATAAAACTCGGGGGGCAGTGGGATCAGAATGTTATCTCCTATTTGCTTCCTAAGGAACTATGCAAAATGTCCATTTAGAGGGGTTGGAATTTTAGACCGCCGAATTTCTAAATTTCTTAAAATCTTAGGATTTTCTCCTCACTTTATGCCATAGCATGTCGTATTACCCAATTTCTCTCCTCGAACAACAAAATAACTAAATAAAATATTCATTGTTCGATGTGATATATTGCTATATTACATTTTGTCATGGAACTTTTGAGAAATAGTATTGAGTTTGCATCACTTATACTTGTTGTTTTCTTAAGTGACCTAATCTATCCTAACACTTAAAACCCATTTTAATTTAGTTAGATTCAAATCACAATGGTATACTGATCAGTCACTTAATGATTCACCACTTGGTTAAATTATGCATCTTTATATTTTAATGCAGTGTTTTAATTATTTTGCAGGAAAGAATTTTCATAAATTAATGTTCGCACCTATGTGCAAGCAAAGTATTACAAAGCAAAAAAGGGGACCAGCCTGCATTGTTCTGAAACTTTGCAATAAAAAAAAACTACTGAGCAAATGTGCTCGCTCCACTGTTTGTAGTTTCTTTGGCAGGTTCGGCTTCCTTCTAACTCTAGACAAGCTCGACCACATCTTCACCAAGGATTGAAAAGTCGAAATCCAGATGCTCGCAGAAGATATTATATATTATGGTCGACGAGGCGATATCACTAGTTTTTCCTTCGAGCTCCTTGCCTTTGGTGGCCCTGAACTCTTCTATAGTCTTGTGAGCCACCTCCCTTAGAACATCCGGATGCTCGGAGTTGATTTTCTCAAGATCCTTAATTTTCTCTTTGAGCTTCTCCTTTTCCAGCTTCTCCTTGTCCAGCTCCTTGCGCAGCTGCTGTTTCTCCAACTCGGAGGATTTTCTCTTTCCTCGCGAGCTTTCTCCGAGTTCTCGAATGCTTGGGTTATTTTTTTGAATTTTTCAGCCTTTTTCATGCATTTGAGGACTGGGTCATGCATCAAGACAGCAACTGCAGCGGTCTGAAAATATAACACATCAATATTAGAAAAGTGCGATTAAAGAATAAAGGTAGAAGATGCTTACATTTACTAACATGCTTACGTTTACCAACATCTTCATTGTAGAACTGAAGACAACCTTGGCTGAACATCGTTTCATCTTCTCCCAGCCATCTGAGGAGGTGAAGCGGTCAATGAAGGCTGCACTCATGCTGGCTTTTTCTGGCAGTTGGCGGAGGAGTGCGAAAAACTCCTCGTCTTTAGTGGCCTGGCTCGGTCCCTCATCAGAAGTGGTTGTCTCCTTGGATTACTCAGGTTGGCTGGTAGTTAATGGAGGCTGAGGAGGAGGCAAGCTTGTAAGGATGTCCTCAAAGGCAACCTTTCACCTATTTGAAGTGTTGACCTTCTCTTTCCCTTTCGACGAATGTGGTGTGCTGTCTAGTGTCTTGGAATTTACCATCGACCCCAGAGTTAAAGGTGGTGCTCGTAGTCCGCTGCCAATTACCATGTCTGTACAGATATGATTGGTTAGCATGCGAGGTGTATGATGCGACAAAAAGAAAAGAAAAATAGCTACCTTCTTGTTGCTGAGAAGTTGGTGGCGATGCGGCTTCTGAAGATGATGGTTCTGAGATTGTAGGAGTGGCAGGTGCTTTTTGTTTCCTGGGTTTGGAAGATGAGGCACCCTTTTCCTTCTGTTTCTTTGGCTTCTTCTTCGAGCTTGAGGGTTTGGTTGGATGGTGAGCAGAATCTAGAAAGGTGGCTCCCATTGGAAGTAGTCCGCAAGTAACTAAGTTCTTGGACGTCCTAAGCTTATTCTGATCAAATTCTTTGATTGGAAGGTTGTTTATTTTATACACCCTTACGAGCTGCTCTTTGGAGAGTCCTGGTCGTTCTCTATTATCTATGATGACATATGAATGTGATCAGAATAATATATTTTTGTAGAGAAAACAATAAACTAAAAGTTACCTATCAGGGTTCTGAAAGAAGCCGTTATCTGCATAGTCAAAGTGGAAAAATAGTTTTTTTCTGTTTTCCCATGTTGTTGCGGACCCCATAGATAGTTTTTATTGCTTGGTTCGACCACTTACTCGCATAAAAGAAGCTGAAATCTGATGGGTTTGATTTCACTTGGTAGAACCAAGCAAACTCTTCAAGAGTAAGGGCTTCTAAACCTAATTTATGGTATAGAATGTACAGACCTACCATATATCTATATGTATTTGGGGTGAGTTGAAAAGGAACAATTCCATATTAATTGACGATGGATTTTATGTATAGATAGAGTGGGAGGTAGACACCACATTTGAGGACTACTTCTAAGAATAAGGCAATTCTACGAGGAGTTGCGTGTAGTCGATTGAACTCCATGGGAAGGCGAAGAGGGATGTCGATCTTGTAGTTGCATACGATCTTACTAAGCTTGTTCGTTGTACAGCTCGTCCTTATATTGGTACATGACCAATCTCCCCCCACATATTGGTAATCCATTGCGAATGTAGGGGCATCCTTGATATGCCGAAGCTACTGGTCTTGAGGGAGGTCGCCTATGCGAGGACTATTTTGCCTGATCCTGGTTATTTCTACTTCAGGTTCTGGCTCAATATAGTCTTCGAGGTTTATAGTGCTAACGCTTGTATTGGAAGAATCTCCTGAGAATGTATTTCCTTCCCTAAAATCCTCCCTGCTAGACATCTGATAAGAAATATGGATGGGTTTAATCCTATGCGAGCAGTTTAGGGTTACATCCTAAGATTGCATCGACATGATGCTCATCAAATTTTTTCTAATCGATCTACAGATTCATTAAAAACTGATCGAGTGACATTTTGGTAATTCGTCACTCGTCTGATTATGGCTTTCAAACCTCAAGGTTTCAGATCATAAATTTCTCCTATGGGTTCGTCTATCAATCATCAAAAAATAATCTATTCTATAAATCAATGGAGAGATTCTGAGAAATTCTCATTTTTCAAGTCCATCAGAATGTGAGGATGATTTTAGCATTTAGGTTCTACGATTTGTCTATTTCTAGAAATGAGATCTATAAATGAGATTTTCCTGAACAATCAAAGAACAATGAGAGAGAGAGAGGATATATACTAATCTTTCTTCGAAGGTTGAAAGACCGAGATGTCGTCTGAAGGATAACTTCGTTAGAGAAGATGATGAATTTGTGCGAGCTGCAAAACAAAAAAAGACGCCAGGAAGATTTGCCTTACGGATGCTTCGGATTTCAGAAGTGAGTGAAATAAGAGGCGATAGGATTCGTGTTTTGAAGAAGAGGCGGATGGGTGGTCGATATATATATATTTCAAGCATCATCAAATCACAACCGTAGATCAAAGAATTTAATTTTTAGATCTAAAAGCCGAAGTTTACGCGGGAGTTAATTTTTCCAAAATTAAATCGATATCTTTTCAAGATTTGAAACGTCTCGATTTAAGACAATAACTGGCATCATCACAATCATCGTGCCTGCTTAAGAATGGAAAAGACTCCTCGAATTTTGCTATTTTCCTGAGAAAAAGTGACACATAATTGCGTCTGTTAGGAGAAAGTACTTGTAGTTTTGAAAAGGTGGGATTTGAGAACTGGTGGCTCTTCGAAGATCTCAAGAGTAAGTTAAGTCATTGCATTTATTAAGCTTGCACTTATCATAGAAGGAAGCTCCATTTTGTCCTAAAGAACTAATAGAGCTGGGGGGCAATTGTTGCACGGTCTAAAATATATATATTGGTCAATGCCAAAAAGGGAAAGTTAGCGATCCGGTTTGGTGCGTCGGGACGCATGAGAATTTTCTTGATCAAAGTGCAACCTCCTCCGAGTAAGTGAAGTGCAACCTCCTCCGAATGAGTTTAGTGCGACCAGTATGAAAAGGAAACTAGATCAAGCTTCATCAAACGGGTAATCTACAAAGAAAGGGAAACAAGTTTCTCCCTAAAGATCGACTAATCGTTCCATTTAAGTTATTACCTAGTTATATTATTACTCAAAGTGTATTTTCTGATTACACACTTACCTATTTTCACAAATGGGAAACATTGAGCAATCATCACCTATATAAGGGGAGTTCAATGCTTCTGTAAGGGGTTTCTCTCTTCAAGACTTTTACTTTTGGACTTTTACTTCTTTGACTACACTCTGTACTCTCTAGATTCGGATATTGAGACTTAACGAAACTCTTGTAATTCTCCAGAAAATAGTGAAAGACAGTGGATGTAGACTCATCTTTTTTGGTGCTGAACCACTATAAAATTCTTGTCTCTTTACTTGTTTTGATTTTTTTAACATTTTTCACACACAAGCCACATCTTGTAATTTTCTAAATTTATTGTTGACAAAACCTCCGTCAACAATAAGTTTTGATATGACTTTATTTTCGCTAGGGTGAGGGTAATCTATGAAGAAGAAAAGATGTGAATAAAGTATTCATCCTTTAATGTAATTTTATTAAGGAGGTTTTAAGTTGTACAAGATTTGTTAAAAAATAAAGCGTGGAGAGAGTAGATAGTATCACCCTTTTGAATATCAAGTTATACTTTTTTCATAATTAAAAGAAAGGAAGCTTTAAATCCATCGTCAATTTAGACTACGTACTTTCATAGTTTTAATTATAAATTTACCTTTAATTATAGTAACTAAAATGGACAATTAAGAATTGAATACACCCACAATATTGTGTGAGTCAGCTAACAACACTCCATAAAAGTAAATAAAAGAAAAAAAACTGGCATATGTATTGTTGTGCAGTCTAAAATCCTAAGGTCGCATAAGGGTTATATGCGACCTCCTCCGTGATGGTTATATGCGACCTCTTCCACAGGTTTTGTGCGACCTTCTCTGTGTAGTCTCTTTTGTATAAGTATATGCCTTGTCAAACAGGAAACCTACAAGGAGAGGGAAACAGGTAATTGCTATGAAAGAAACCTACAAGGAGAGGGAAACAAGTAAATGCTATGAAGGAAACTTACAAGGAAAGGGAAACAAAAGTCTCCTATTTCTGATCAACTAGTTATCTGTTTTGAATGGTTATCCAATTACATTACCCAATTATATAGTTACCCGATTTATACAATTAGGATCCTAGGGATATAGGGTTACCTTTACCTATATAAAGGGGACTCAATGTTCCGAAGGGAAGCAAGTTTTGAGTATTCCAATTACTCTTCAGTTTTTCCAATCTC